>JALHCA010000156.1:0-35650 GCA_024340505.1 Tolypocladium nubicola
GGGGGGGGGGGTGTCTTGGAACGTCCTCTCGTCCGGACCGGGGTCTAGGGTAGGCGTGAGACCCACCAGCACTCTGCCATCCTCCAACAACACATCCACCGACTTCATCCTTACCTCCACTCCAGTCTCCCGGCAGGTGGTTGCTCTGTCTTTTTTGGTTCAAATGCGCATATATCCATACAGCTTTGCCGTTGACCTACCCCACCGCGGCTTCTAAAGACCGTCGTCGGCTACACGAGGTGGCGAGACATGCAGCTTGCCGACTCCCCTTCTCCCTGAAGAGTGAAGCTTCTCGTGAGGGAGCATGATCGAATTGCTCGGCGACGTAATGCATGTCTCCAAGTTACAGGTAGCTCTGGAGGCGCTTGTCGGGTAGGCGGTGAAATCCGAGCCTCATTTGGCGCCCTGTACATCTTGACAAGCCTGGTTCGACGGGGAAACCTTTTGTCAAACGTCGCATATATCAGCACAGCCAAGACGAGGCCAAAATTAATTCAATTCGACTCAATTTCAACCGTAAAACTTTAGAAAATTTCCCTCAAAACAGAACCAATAGCACTGCCCCGCTGAATGGTCTTCAAACACGGCGGCCCCGAGTTGCACACCTGTAGACATGACATTTTGGCAGCCATCAGCTATGCGGCCTGTCTTTACTTCTTCCTGTCCCTTGCAAGCTGCTCACACCTCGTGATGGCCTTGTCGAAAAGATCGGGCTCTGGCGTCCGTACGTTCTCAATGCGATAGTTCCTCTCCGTGCAGGGCTTGCCGCAACGGGGACAGATCACCCCGTGCCCCTTGACGGGTGTCTGAGGTTGGCAATCCTTCTCTTTGCAAGTCAAACCGGTGAAAATCCTAACTTGTCTCATTGTGGAAATATTTGGGAAGTGGAATATGTGGGTTGTTTGCGTAAAGACCGTGTATTGGGCTGTTCAGTGCTGAGTTCACTGATGGTGCTGTTCCGGAAGGTGGGATCACGCCTGTCGTTGGTGTGTTTGCGAAGGAGAATGGTGAGAATGGTTCGACACAAGACAGGCAAGGAAAATTCGTGGTTCTTTTATGTTCGTATTTCTAGGTCTGTGAATGACTTTCACCGTGGACGTTTGTGTGAGTCTTGGTTGTACGATGGAGGGTCGTTGTGATGGAGGAAGAATGGTCTATCGTGATTCACGAACGGGCCTTACGCCCGCGAATCACTACCAACAAAGCACCCACACGTTATGTGTATTGACACACAGGAAGTCTTAAGATAAAAGCTGGGCAAGTCATCCTGTGCACGTCGAAGCTGGGTTATGTCGGATCTTCATGTTCAAGGCCGCCGCGAGAAATAAAAGTTTGGCATGGATGGATTTAAATGTAGCTTTATTTCCAACTAGCAAGACTACAATAAAGCTATCATTAAGAAAATAACTGTCGGAACGAGTTCTCAACCTTGCTATTCATATTGCCGTTTAGGCAAACGCGTGGGCATGCCAGTTGAACGAGTTCAAGAGCTTGCTTCCCTTATCGTGGTTTTGTGCCTCTGTTGCCTGCCGACGGCGACTCCTTCAGCGGCTGCCTTGATGACTCCATGGTGTAATGCCAGAGAAACCTTGGGACAGAGCAATATCGGCCGCAACGACTGCAGTTCCGCCCAGGTGGCCGCACGAGGGGCGCGTCAGCGCAGCTGGGGTTTGTGCACTTCCAGCCAAGGAGCATCCTAACCAACGGCATCACAAGGACCTACGGGGCACAGATATAGGCAGGTAACTTGAGAGACGCCTATGCGGATTAAGTGACCTGTCCTGTCAGGGCTGCTGAGGAAGGCCACGTACGGTTCTGCTTGGGGCTATGGGATGAAGTCTGGCGACGATCTGTATGGAAGGTGAGGAAGAAGGGCAAAGACGAATGGAAAGCGAGGAAGGAAGACAAAGACGGCAGGCTTTATAGTTTCTCGAGAGCTGTGAGTCAGTGAGAGCATCATCTCCCGCAATGATTGTTTGTATGGCAGGCTGTGGTGATGGACAAGAAGGCGCATACTTGCCCAAGATGGGCCGGGACTAAGCTCATCACTGTGGACAGCCAGTGGCACAAACGAGTACTGGCTGAGCTGCATCCCAAAGAATGTATACAGGTGATGGATAGGCCACCCTCAGCAGATGATTCTCAACCATGATACCCCCAGACTTCACCATCGAGGAGAAGCACGTAAGGAGATACGCCGTGTTACTGCCAGTCACAGTGCCTACAGCCTACCCCTTCTTGCACCTTCACCTACGTCTCTTTCTTTACGTCTCCCTTCTGCAATTTGACTAAATGGGATGAAGCCTCCCATGCCGCACTCCCGACAAACCTGAGGTCGGTCACCTTCACCGTGGCCTACTTGCACTTGGCCTCATCTCACCGCCAACCAGAATGACCTCGATAAGCATCCTCGGCATGCTGATTGAGTAGGTAACTACGGGATATGGGTTGTTGTACAAAGTGCCGATTATGGGGTTCGTAGACCAGGTTGTGCAAGTTTGATGATTGATATGTTCAACTATGACGAGGTATCTAGAGGCGCTTGGGAGATTGCGACAATGCACCGCGGACCCATTTGTCATGAGGTTCGAGACTCGAGGAGCATGAAGTTGATGGTAAAGGACAGTTGGGGAACATTGGGCAGTGGTGAGACATTGCAGAGCGTTAAGAAGCCCAACAGGCCATCACAGACAGGACAGAGCCAAGCAATCACTGCTCATGGTAGCCGAGACACTGGGCAAATCGATTTGGGAGGATATTTGGACACCAAGAACGCCGCGAAACCCGCCGGCAAAGCCCGACACCATGCTTGCAATTACATGTCCATGCTCATCAGATACATCTCAAAGATGCGCATAAACTTGGCCACAAACGCCTCGAGATGGAAAATGACCTTGGTGCCCGTCTTGATCCTGTGCTCGTAGAAGGCGGACCACTGGATCACCTCGCCCTTCAGCCCGTCGTCGATCAGTGCCAGCAGCTTGAACGTCAGGGTCTTCAGGATCGTCGTCGGGGGGATGCAGTGGGTAAGGAGGTCGTAGAGCTTCGATCGGACCTGCAGGATCCTTGCTGGCGTGTGCTCATCCATTATTTCCTTGGCGATTTGGCCAATTAATGCCTCCCAGTCCGCGGGCGGGATGGGCGTGCTCTCTGTGACTTTCTCGCTATAACTTGACGTTAGCGAACATCACATCAAGTCGTACATCATGGGGTTCCCTACTTTTGCGCGTGAATGGCCTCGTACATAAGAAGCGCCCTCCGCAGATTCCTCCCGCTCTCCACCGCTATTCGCTTGTGCAGGCCCTCGACGACCTCCCAGTTCTCCTTCTTTGCAGACTGTGCCAACACCTCGCAGATTTGCTCGTGCGTCGGTGCCGCGACCCTGACCAGCAGTGTTCTCGAGCGAATTGGCGCAATGATATTGGACGTCGAGTTGGCAAGAAGAATCAGCCGCAAGTTGGGTGAGTACTTCTCCATTGTCCGACGCAGCGCCGCCTGCGCATCTCGTGAAAGCTGGTCTGCCTCGTTGATCACGACGACCTTGAACCGTTGCTTTGCCGTTTGGTCGACTTGCTGTGTTTGCGCAACCTCCTTGAGCAGATCTTGGATGACTACCCTGTCGTAGTTTCCCACATCGGAGGGGGTGATTTCGAGATGGTAGACGGAGGCGACAATGTTGAACTCGAGCTTGCGGTTGCTGCTCGTCTGGAATACGCGAGCATCGATCTTGATCTTCTCGACGCCGGGCCCGTAGAGCTCCTTCAACGTTGCCACTACCCTCGTCTTCTTTCCAGCGCCGGAGGGTCCGTAGACGAGGAGATGGGGGAAGTCGCCGCTTTGCGCCTGGGCACGCAGCGTCAGCTCAGTCTGTTCTCGATCCACGTTGAGAAGAGACGACTTACCAGCGATTGGAGCCGCTCTGATAGTTCATGGTGGTAGGTCAAGGCCTCTAGAGACCGCGGACGATGCTTGTCGACAATGAGGGCCATTTTCGCGATTGTGAGGCGACTGGCTGGCTGGAGGAAGAGGGAGGCTGCCACTTTTTCGTGACGGGGAAGACGCGTTGGCGCGTTGAGTGATGAGCGAGGTGGGATGATGGCCGAGGGTACGTACTGGTGGCCCGTGCACCTCACCCAAGTTCTACGGTCCTACTTGCATCTGCTGAAGTCGTCCGTACGAAGTACTTCGTATGTACGGAATACGAAGTAGGCACGTATTAACCAAACGACGGGACTAATATGAAGACAAGTGATCAGGAAATGTAAATTCATCCTGCGTTAGTTAGACAGCCGTTTCATGGATGACTCAAGATGCTCTCATTCACAGATATAGTACACGCCTCGGCCCCGATATGGTGGTACAACGACGATCTGGTCTCATCTACTCGTATGCCAAAGTCATGGCGAGCGGGAGACTTCAGATGTGCTCTCCGCCTCAGTGATAGGCGTTGGCGAAGATGCCTCTAGCAACTCCACAGGGGCAATCTGCCTCCGCGGCCTCTCCAAGTCCTCCAGCGTTATGCCATCCAGCTTGGTAATGCCAACGACCGGAGGGTCACCCTTCTTCACAAACTCCCACTGGCCTGTGTATTGTCAGTATGAGGACAACCTGGTCTGAAGGCATCAACTGACCTGGCAACTTGTTTCCGGCCAGACGGAATGCATCCCGCACGATTTGCTCGTGGATCCGCCCCTTGATTTCGAAGAGCACCTGGCTCACGGCTATTCTCGTCGCCCAATGATCGAAAGAACCTTTACCCTTGCCCATTCGCATCTACGACTCGTCAGTTCCTGGCATTCTTGGCTCCGATGTGCAATGCAGGGGGAGGGGTCGTACCTCGTTGCCGCTCACGTACACACCGACGCTGCAGTTTTTCCGCTTGTAGATTCGGTATTTTTCTCCTCGAAGCCGCACCTTGATCGTATCCTCGGCCATCTTCAAATGCTTGGCGCTGATTCTCCGGTGGTGATCAACCATGCGCAAGCCGTAGTCGCCCCAAATGACCGTCGTTCCCTTGGTCGAGCCTCCCGTCGCCACCCGCGGACGGCCCTTGGCCATCTTCCTCTTGCGGTTCAGGCTCGGCTCCAGCCAGGTGCCCATGACGGGGGCTGTGGTAGAGAAGGCTCGGACATTCTGTAGTCGTCGTACGGTATCGAGCGTTTTCGATTGCCGTTGCAGTGGTGCTCTGAGCTGTCGCAGGGGCAAAGAGCTGCATATACTTAGCCCCTGGAAGGCATTGAGCAATGCTGATGTGCCGGTGGGCTTCATTGCGTTGGCTTGTTGCTTATCGAAGCTGCCTTGAAACCGCAGAGCTCCAGAAAATCTGCCCCGATGGCATCGCCCAGCAGAAAATGCGGCCTAAAATTTCAGGCGCAGAGGCTGCACCAATTAAGCCCAAGTCACGGACCTCGCGTCAGCTTCGCGTCTACCAGCGGGTCCGTCGTGCACGTCACCCGACAATTTCCAGGCTTCCGCTGCTCGCTTCCCTCTCAACGACCTTGCTCCAGGCACCACGGCTCAATGGTGATATAAAGGCATCCCATGCCCTGTCGCTGAGACAAAATCACCACCTTTGTTTCGAGAAGCACGCTGTGCTCGACAGAATGCCTGATATCCGGTCGTTCTTTGCGCCCAAAGGTGGTGCAGCCCCCAAGCCCACCCCAATCAAGAGTGAAGAGCCGACCAAGACCAAGCGGGCGAGTACGTTTATCAATCCATTAACCCAGGGCCTTCTAACCAGCTACAGAGAGCCGCAAGGTTGTAGAAGACAGCGGAGACGATGAAGACGCATTCGAGTAAATTTATGAACGACCCTGATACAATCATACGTTGTGCTGACCTCCAGCAGACAAGCGAAGCCAGTGCCAAAGGCAGTACCGAAGAAGAAGCAGGCGTATGCCATTGGCGCCCCGATGATGTGGACAGGTATATCTGACTGTCGAACAGGAACCCGGACCCGAAGGGCGTAGCGATATCTGCCGACGACTACTTTGCGTCAGCAAAAGACGTCAAGGCCTCCAAAGCCACCACGCCCAAGAAGGCGGAAACCAAGGCCCCAGTCAAGGAAGAAGTCCCTGTGCGCTCCAGCCCGCGGACTAAGCAATCTGCACCCAAGGCAGCGGCTCCAATTCAGAACGGTACCCCCTCCAAGAGGAAGCCAGTGGTGTCGTATCAGCAGCACAAGGCCGACGATGACGACGCGTACATGGAGGATGCGGACGAGGATGGAGACGACATACATGCAGCCAACATGAAAGGACGGAGCAAGCGCAAGAATGATGAGTACGTCGACGAAGAATCCGAGGACGAAGTGCTTCCAAAACCCAAACGGGTTGCTTCCCGAGGCCGCCCTTCTACCGCGAGCAAAGCCGAGGATGAGCAGGCGGAGAATAGCAAGACTGCGTCTGCTGGCAAGAAGCGAAAGTCTCCGGCGCAAGAATCAGATGAGGAAGAGGAAGAGGAGCTGCCACGGAAGAAGCCCACTGCGACGAAACCACGGGCGCCGAGGACGAAGAAAGCAGACGAGCCCGAGGATGCCCAGATTCAGAATATCCTCGACAGTGTGGCGACAGTTCGCCCTCCGACCCCTCCCCCGAAGGACCCAAACGCAAAGTTCGACTGGAGGAAGGCTGCGGCCGGTGGAGGCAATGCGACAGCTCAGCCCATGGCGTCGGCAGACATACCGGACGGGCAGGAGGAATGTCTGAGCGGACTTTCTTTTGTTTTCACTGGTGTTTTGCAGACCATTGGACGTGATGAAGGACAAGCGCTTGTCAAGCGATATGGCGGTATGGTCACTGGCCAGCCAAGCAGCAAAACGAGCTTTGTCGTCCTCGGAGACGACGCTGGTCCCAGCAAACTGGCAAAGATCAAGTCGCATGGCATCAAGACCATCGACGAAAATGGACTCTTTGAACTCATTCGCAAGCTGCCTGCCTATGGTGGATCCGGAAAAGGCGCGCAGAAGGCACAGGAGAAAAAGAAGGCCGAGGAAGACAAGGTGAAGCAGCAAGTGGCTGAGATGGAGGCAGAAGAGAAGGCAAAGAAGGCCGAAGCAGCAAAGGCTGCCAAGAAAGCGGCGGCCTCTCGAGGCACCAACGCTGCTGCACCAGCGCAGCCTGCGAACGCACCCGCCATGCTGCTAACGTCGAAGTATGCGCCAACACAACTGAGTCACATCTGCGGAAACAAGGCTCAAGTCGAGAAGATCCAGACATGGCTCAGGAATTGGCCGAAATCGAAAAAGTACAACTTCCAGCGACGCGGGGCAGATGGTACAGGCGGCGAACGAGCCATCATCATATCCGGTCCTCCAGGCATTGGCAAAACCACGGCCGCTCATTTGGCGGCCAAGCTGGAGGGCTATGACGTTTTGGAGAGCAACGCCAGTGACACCAGAAGCAAGAGACTCGTTGAGGCTGGCGTTAGCGACGTCATGAACAACACTTCGCTCCTGGGGTACTTTGCGGGGGACGGCAAGGCTGTGGATACCTCAAAGAAGAAGCTTGTGCTCATCATGGACGAAGTCGACGGCATGTCTGCCGGCGATCGTGGTGGTGTCGGAGCATTGGCCAAGTTCTGCAGGAAAACCGAGGTTCCTCTAATACTCATTTGCAACGAACGCAAGCTGCCGAAGATGAAGCCATTCGACCACGTCGCCTTCGACATCAGATTTAACCGACCGACAGTTGACCAAGTTAGATCTCGAATCATGACCATCTGTCACAGAGAAGGCTTGAAACTTCCCCCGCCTGTTGTCGACGCGCTCATTGAGGGTAGTAACAAAGACATTCGACAAATCATCAACATGATTTCGACAGCCAAGCTCGATCAGAGCAGCATGAATTTCGACCAGGGCAAGGCGATGACGAAAGCTTGGGAGAAACATGTTGTTCTCAAGCCTTGGGATATTTGCCAGAAGATGTTGGCTGGTGGTCTGTTTGCACCGGCCAGCAAGTCAACATTGAACGACAAGATCGAGCTGTATTTCAACGACCACGAATTCAGCTTCCTCATGATCCAGGAAAACTACCTGCGGACGAAGCCCATGGCATTGAACGGCAAAGGGTACACAAAGCGAGAGGAGAAACTCAAGGCGCTGGAGCTGTTTGACCAGGCCGCGGAGAGCATCAGCGATGGCGATCTAATAGACCGCATGATCCACGGGCCGCAGCAACACTGGAGCTTGATGCCAGCGCACGCCGTGTTTAGCACGGTTCGGCCAGCTAGCTTCATTGCTGGCCAGCTCATGGGGTCCAACTTCACCTCTTGGCTCGGAAACTTCAGCAAAACTGGCAAGTTGGGCAGGTACGTGCGAGAAATACACTCTCACATGCGGCTCAAATCATCTGGCGATCACAACGAGATTCGTCAGCAGTATATGCCAGTTCTTTGGAACCAACTCGTAAATCGGCTGCAAAACGAGGGCACTGATGCTGTTCCTGATGTCATTGAGCTCATGGATAGCTACTTCCTCACCCGAGAAGACTTTGACGCTATCCAAGAGCTCGGTGTTGGACCAATGACCGAAGAAAAGGTGAACATTGAGACGAAGGCCAAGGCCGCCTTTACGAGAACGTAAGTAATTAAAGATACCCTGGCGCAGGCCCCTGAACTAATTGACTTTGCAGATACAACTCAATGAGCCATCCTCTGCCTTTCATGAAAGCGAGCAATGTTGTGGCACCGAAGAAGCAAGCCAAAGAGGCGCCAGATCTGGAAGAAGCGATCGAGGAAGAGGACGAAGCAGACGTGGTGGAAGCCCCCGAGGTCGATGATGATGAAATCGACTTCAAGAAGGACAAGTACATCAAGCAGCCAAAGGCCAAGAAGGCCGCGAAGAAGGCAACAAAAGCAGCCGCTCCGCCTGCGGATGAAGCCGATGAAGATGACAAGCCCAAAGGACGTGGCAAGGCTAAAACAGCCGCGACAAAGGGAAAGGGGAAGAAATAGGAGGACTTGTACATTGCACTCAAGCTGTGTGGCCTGGCCACAAGATGAGATGGAAACACATTGTAGCAAATGCATCTTGCTGTTGGCGGATCAAAGAAGCTGGAGTTGGCGGAGTAGCATTGATGGTGTACGAAATGGTTCTGCTGGCTGACAAATAAGACGGCGAAGGCTGCTATTACAGTGCCAAGTTGACATGAGAGAGTTGCTGCCTCGCCTATATAGCCATAATACAAGAGGACCAAGTGCTCCTCGGCAACCTACGTGATTCATGGTTGCCATGGTATCCTTGGTGCCTTGGTGCCTGCAACCTAAGGGACAGTTGACTTGAGGTAGTGCCAGCAGCGAAACCCCCTGAACAGCTGGCAGAGTAGTTGTTCGCTGACGCATGCTGCCAGTCACCGATCACGTCATCCGAAGCCAGTATTTATTTATTTTCGAACTTGCGTAAACAGCTGCACGCTTTCCACACCACATTCCGACAACCACGACTCAAGCATCAATCGCCACAACCACAACTGCAACTCGTCAACTATCACAATCAGAAGCCCATTCGTCAGAGTCTGCCTACCAGGTTGTGGAGTTTTGATTCATCGAATATGCTGACAAAAGCGTTAGAGTTGACTCGCGCAGCCGTGCGTATTGTGCATTTTGACCAGACCAAAGACAGCAGAAGCACGACCAGGCGAAGACGCTGGAGACTGTGGTCAGACTCGTTGCCGCAAATGAAGCTTCAATCTGACACGATGTCGCCATCTGCGTCAAAGGGTGAAGAGTCCAAGAAGAGAGGTGAGTTGTGTGCTGTTTCTTGCACTTCGTCACGTTGTAAGGTGGTTTTGACACAATATAGAGCTGCTTCGCGTTCCTCTTCTAGCTACCAAGTCGGTCAGGGCTGTTGCAGGTTTGTTTCTCCGCTGACTATCTGGAGAAATATATACTGACGGTTCTCCAGAGTATCGACTGGTTGGCATCAAGGACGACGAAGCTGGGCAGAGCGACAAGCCTTCTTCTACCCAGGCATCTCATGCTGGAGACCCTCGTCCTCACTCCTTTTCGAGAAGCATAACCCTCGTCGGCAAAGATGAGGTCAAAGAGGAGAACCTTGGCCATTCCATGGCTCTCACCAGCACTCAGAATGAGACTGTGACTGCGGTTGTGGATGCCCAGCACCCAGTGTCCGCCTACTGCCCAGCCGAGGGCGCGGGTAGATCGGGACACTTGAGAGACACCGGCACGCAGACTTCTGAAGACGACGTCATTGAATCTTCCGTCGCTCTCGACTACCAGCCCTACCAGGCTAGTGGCCTTTCGCAGAGTGCAACATACCCTGCTGACCAGCTCTCGAGCAACGGAGCTCTGGAGGCAAGGGCTCGTCCTAAGGGTTTCGACTTGTTTGGGTCGTATAGCACTCACAGCTCTGAAGACGCTTCGTCTAGAGAGTCTTCCCAGGGACCAGCCCCAAAGTCTGTGAGATTTGCTGAGGAGCTCGAGTACGAGATCCCCTCCGAGGCAGACGAGGACGAGGAAGGAGATGATGACTGCGATGAGCACGAAGGCGCTCATGTTCCAGGTTGCTCCGAGCGCGAGGATTGCAAGGACTGGCGCGTGACGAATTCGACGATTGCGGCATACAACGCGATGCATGGCTCTGGGGCCCTCGAGGACTCGGACTTGGTCCGCTGGGCAGGGCGCGACAGTGGGGGCAAGGCTGAGGGCGGCAACGAGCTGCTTCGTGCCCATGATCAGTACGTTTCGACATGAGTTTTGTTTATTTGCTATTATGCTGACTTCCATTTCAGCTTGCTTGCAGACGAGTCGGGACCAGCCGAAGAACGAATCCCCGATCCAGACGCTCCTGGACGGAA
This sequence comes from Tolypocladium nubicola, assembly GCA_024340505.1. NCBI lineage: Eukaryota > Fungi > Ascomycota > Sordariomycetes > Hypocreales > Ophiocordycipitaceae > Tolypocladium > Tolypocladium nubicola. Next base: position 10,815 of record JALHCA010000156.1, read on the forward strand.
GACCGTCTTTAGCATCCCACGTACTCAGTACGACCACACCAGACTCGCCATTGGCTCATTGTCGGAGAGTAAGGGCAAAGCAGCGGCCGGAATCCCAGACTACGTGTTGCGCGCCATCAAGCGCCAGGCTCACCGAGAGGGCAAAGACGACATCGACGGTACAGGCACTCTGCACCCCATCAAGAAACGGGCCACTGACAACACTTGGGAACGTGAAGATCTCTCTGGTCCGGAGTTTTAGAGTAGCCCGGATCACGAGCATGCGAAGACCTGGGAGGGTAAGTCTTCACATGAGCTCCTGGCAGGATGTAGCTGACTGAGGACAGACGAGTTCGACGTCTCCGATGAGGAGGGAGACACAAAGGACGGTCGTGTCTCTCCCTGCACGTTCCGCCTTTGGGCTACTGGCGTTTCCAACAGAGAGCAGAACGCTGGCTCGGCTACAGGCAAGGCAGAGGTATATTACTTGATCTGTTCTCTTCAACTCTCTCAGCTAGTGGTTAATATCTTCGCAGGACCTTGGCCACGATGCTGCTTTCGAGGGCCCGTATTTCCACACAGCAGGAGAGCGATCGCCCCCTTGGGACGATGACCAGCCGGGCTTGCATGCCAAGTCTACTCAGAGCCACGAGGCTCCCACCTCGGACACCGAAGAGGACGGCACCGTGTGGTCTGGACCTCTTCCTACGGTACGAGATGGTTTCAATTTCGGTCTTTGGCAGGAGCACATCAATGCTGCTCGTGTCCTCGAGAGATGCCCTGCTCAGCAGGGAACCGAGGCAGAGAGACGACAGCTTGAAGAGGAGGCCCTCGGCCGTGTTGGTGAAGTCGTTGTTCTGACCGACGTAAGTGTCTTGTCTCCCCCGTGTTGTTCACCACCATGCTGACACTTAATTCAAAGGACGAGGTTAGAGCTGCACTCGCTTCCTCCGAGTCCCCCAACTACTTTGATGGCACCCCAGCCTCCGACATCGAGGAGGAGCTGCGCCGTCGATACCAGCGCCTCGAAAACGCCAAGGACTCGTGCAAACGGGCCAGCAAGGGCAAGCGCCTCCTCAAAGAGCGCATCGCCATCCGCGGCCCGCAGATCCAGGAGGCCACCGCGGCCGTCGGCATCATCCAGGCGCGCGCGCTGCAGGAGCGGCAGACGAAGCACCAGGACAGACGCGAGCACCGCCGCCGCCAGGAGATCTACCGGCACGTCGAGGAGCACCTCCGCGGCGTCGCGGCCAAGGCCGACGAGGTCGAGCGCGAGGCGGACAAGCTGTGGGCCGAGCTGGGCGTGCTGGCCGACGTGGACGACCAGCTCGAGGACAAGCTCAAGGAGATGGCTCGCGCCGTCGGCCTCACGGGGGTCACTGAGCCGAACGAGATTGCGCATCGGATTGGGCGCATGGCCGAGGTGGGCGCTGGCGAGGAAGACGCCTCGGGCGAAGACGAGGCTGACGAGTATGAGATTGACGAAGATGAGGTCGACGACTACGAGGATGTGTCCTCGATGTTCTGAGTGGTTGGAGAGGCTGTTTCGGAAATGTACAAGCTCTGGGTTCGGATACTGGAAAGGGTTGCTCTGATTTCGTTTTGCTTTGATGCCGGGTACGGATAATCATGTCTGGTATATTGCGGAGCTTGTTACCATAGCTCGCGCGTGTAACAAAAATAAACTGTATAATAATACTCTGGTGCCCTGCGTAAGCGTGATATCAGGTAGTCCCGGATGGAAGATGGCGACCAGGGGCGGCCGGGCCGTGTGAAGAGGGGATCCCTTGGCCAGAAGAGACATCACCGTGTGAAGCCAGCAGGTAGTGCCAAAGAGGCACAGGGTGGTGATGGATTGGAGCAAGTACGAATAGTCTCATCCGTCCCGCCTTGGAGGAACCCCGTGATGCAGGCCATATGTACAGGTTATACACCCTTCAAACTCTTGTTGTCCAAGGATTTTGTTTCGGTCCACCCGCCATGCAACAAAAATAGATTCACCATCATGAGAGGAGCATTATACATCTGACCCAACGCCGGCCGCAAGATCCCGGTACAGTACACTCGTGTGCGTCGTCGCCGTAGCGGCCTGTTCACACGAGAAATCAAATCGCCCGCGGCTGTCCGTCTAGCTGTTCTTGACGACGCCGACCTTGGCGGCGCGCAGCACGCGGCCGTTCAGCTTGAAGCCCTTCTGCTGGACGTGGAAGACGGTGTTGTGCTCCTTGTCCGGCTGCGGGGCCATAAAGGTGGCCTCGTGCTCGTTGGGGTCAAACTTGTCGCCATGCGGGTCTAGCCGCTCCAGGCCGTGCTTGGCGAGGGTCTGCAGGAAAATCCTTTCCGTCATCTTGAGGCCCTCGTACAGGTTGACGAGGTCCTGGAGGTGCTCCGTCTCCTCGGGCGCGTTGAGCTTCTCGGCCGAGACGGTGGTGAGGGCGCGGTCGAAGTTGTCGACGCTGTCGACGAGGTCCTTGGCGAACTTCTGGATGGCGAAGTCGCGGGCCGTCTTGACCTCGCGCTGGGTGCGGTCTTGCAGGTTGCGGAAGTCGGCGACGGTGCGCATGCACTTGTCCTGTTGCGAAACGCTGTCAGCAAGCATCACGGCTAGACTGCGCAGACGCGACGTCTGCCGAGGCTGGGTGCGAACCTTCCACTCCTTGGCCTCGTTGTCCTTGGCCTCGAGCGCCTTCTTCAGCTCCGACAAGGCATCGGACTCGCCGCCCTCCTCCTTGGCTTCAGGCTTGTCCTTGACGTCCTCGGCAGGCGCCTCCTTGGCGTCGCTGTACCACCGGGCCACGGCGGGCTGGGCCGCTCTCCACGAGAAGGTCGACGGCGCGGTCTGGAATTGCGGGCGCAGAAGAGGCTTGGAGGCCGCTAGCCGGGGCGCAGAGCGCAGAGCTCTGGAGGAGGTAGAGAGGACTTGTCGCAGCATTGTGGCTGAGTATCTGGGGGGGAGGGAGCGAGACGGCTGTTCAATTCGTGATGCGCTGGGTGTATGAAGCTATCGCGTGAGCTGCTTTGCTGAAAGCTCTAAAATTTCAGCTGTGTCTGGCGTCTGGGAGGTCACCAGGTGGCGGATCAACGATGGCCCGGCAGGCAGCTACAGCGCATCATCCGCCCCGATTTTCCGTAGGCACGAAGTACCTGCCGAAGTACCGTACGGTATTAGCAGGCGGCTGGTCAGTACTCGTAGCGGCTGACGCGCTGTGGCTACCTGGAGAAGCACGACGCCGGAGCTCTCGCAGACAGTTTGTCCACCACAATCTCCATCCCATCCACCCCGACGATAGCGACAACCTCGATCACAACGGCACGCGCCTCACCCGAGAGCGACCCCGGACAGCGTCTCTCTCTGCCTCCTTAATCTCACCGCACGCACCAGCCGTCCCGAACCAGAATGGCGGCCGCCGACTCGAGCCGGCTTCAGGAAGCCCAGAAGCTGGCCAAGACGGACCCCAGAAAGGCAGAGGCCGTCTACAAGGACATCACCTCCAAGGCGCCCCAAGCAACGTCCGACGCCGCGACTCGAGAATATGAATCGGCCCTGATAAGCCTGGGCGAACTGTACCGGGACGAGAAGTCGGTCCCCCCCGCTGCGTGACGGCGCCAGGGACGGCATGAATATCGAGGCTGACTCTGTCCACAGGAAGACGCAAGACCTGGTAGACCTGGTGCGCGAGAGCCGCACGGTGTTTTCGTCGTTTGCAAAGGCAAAGTCGTCCAAGCTCGGTACGTTGCATGTCACGAAGCGCGCGCTCCCTTGAAGGCAGGAGAACTGGCTCGCTGACACCCCGGATCCAGTCCGACAGCTGCTCGATCTCTTCAAGGACATCCCCAACAGCACCGACACCGAAGTCTACATCACAAAAGACTGCATCGAGTGGGCCACGGCCGAGCGCCGCGCCTTCCAGCGCCAGGACCTCGAGGTCCGCCTCGTCGCCCTCTACATGACCAAGCAGTCCTACTACGACGCCCTCACCCTCATCAACGGCCTGCTGCGCGAGCTCAAGCGCCTCGACGACAAGCTCCGCCTCGTCGAGGTCCAGCTCCTCGAGTCCAGGGTCTACCACGCCCTCGGCAACATCCCCAAGGCCCGCGCCGCCCTGACGACGGCGCGGACGAGCGCCGCCAGCGTCTACACGCCGCCCATGCTGCAGGCGAACCTCGACATGCAGAGCGGCATGCTCCACGCCGAGGACAAGGACTTCAACACGGCCTTTTCCTACTTCATCGAGGCGCTCGACGGCTACAACAACCTCGATGAGAGCGTCAAGGCCCAGGCCGCGCTGCAGTACATGCTGCTCTGCAAGATCATGCTGAACCTGGTCGACGACGTCAACCAGCTCATGGCCTCCAAGCAGGCCGTCAAGTACGCGGGCAAGAACCTCGAGGCCATGAAGGCCATCGCCCGCGCGCACTCGAACCGCTCCCTCGAGGAGTACGAGGGCGCCCTGTCGTCGTACCGCTACGAGCTCGGCAGTGACGCCTTCATCCGCAACCACCTGCGCCGCCTCTACGACGCCATGCTCGAGCAGAACCTCATCAAGGTCATCGAGCCCTTTTCGCGCGTCGAGATCGACCACATCGCCAAGATGGTCGGCCTCGACACCCAGCAGGTCGAGCGCAAGCTGTCGCAGATGATCCTCGACAAGGTCATCATCGGCGTCCTCGACCAGGGCGCCGGCTGCCTCATCATCTTTGACGAGACGCAGCGGGACGAGTCGTACGACGCGGCGCTGGCGACGATCGACAAGCTGAGCAGCGTCGTGGACGTCTTGTACACGAACCAGGCGTCCATGCTGGAGTAGACGGCGCGGGAGGGGGGGGACAGGGGCTTGTATTGTAGTATGCCATGGTAGACAAGGCGTTCAAGAAGGACTCGCCCGAGCTTTGGGCCCGCAAAGGCACTGTGCACGTGATGCTATTTTGCTTGTTTTCCAAAACTCGTCTGTTGTGCGCGTGTCTTCAAGAGCGCTGGATAGAATAAACGACGATACAGAGGTGGTATCTCAGAAGCCAAACCCATCACAGGCCATGAACCAAAAATAAACGCCCACGCATGCAGCCCTATCCCGCGCTGTGTCCAGCGTAGCGCCCACCCAAATGCAAATAGAGAGCCCGCTCCAAAAATATACATAATCGTCGTCGTCGTCGTCAGTGAAACATGACCCTCGAGGGCCTCGCGGGCACGCCCCTCCTCCTCCTCTCCTCGCCGAGGATCAGCGCAAACAGGCGCTTGGCCAGCGCGCCCTCGTCCCAGCCGCCGACCTCGGCCCGGAAGGCGTCGATGCAGTCGAGGTGCCACCGCTCCAGGCGCATGGCCTCGCCGTGGCTCCTGACCGTCTTGCCGAGGTACCGGTCCGCCCGGGGCTCGTAGCCCGCGTCGAACGGCGCCCGGCGGCGGAGCTGCAGGAGGTCGTCGAGGAGGAGCCAGTGCTGGCGCGTCCAGACGCTGCGGGAGAGGGCCGCGGGCTGCGGGGCCTTCGTCCTCGTCTTCTCGGGGGGGTGGGCGTCGTCCATGGGGACGTCGTCGCTGTCGCTGTCGCTGTCGCCGTTCTCCTTGCCGTCGGCCGCTTCGGGGGCCGGCGGCGGCACGGGCGGCGCGCTCTGCTGCGGCTGCGAGAGGAACGAGCTCGACAGGCGGCGCTCCTGGCGCGCCCTGGCCTGCTCCGCGGGAGACAGCACGCTGCTCGTAAACTCGACTACCCGTCCCGGCGTGCGAGGCTTCAGCGGAGACCGCAGGCTCGACTTTGTCGGGGACGCGTTCTTGCCCGGCAGAGGCCGCAGCAGGGGACGGGCGTTGACATCGGCTGAGCCCTCGCTGGCATTCGACGTCTCCTGCTGCCACCTGTGGATGTCTGTATGGGAGAGCTGCATCCTTGGCGGCGTTGACGCAGCCGCGGCCGCGCGCTGGGCCGACGCCTGGAAGAACGCCTTGCTGGCCTGCCTGGGCCGCGGCGTGAAGTTTTGCTTCTGTGCCACAGGCGGCAAGGCGATTCTCTCGGGCGTGGCGGGAGACGGAGACGCTCCCGCGGCTGGCCTCTCCTGCGGCTCCTTGGCTCGAGCCGGGGAGGGCGGGTCCTTGCGCGTCCTGCTGGGGCGGAGCTCTTTCAGGGGGACCTGCGGGAACATCGAGCTCGTCGGCATGGCTGGTGCAGGAGGCTGGGCTGGCTCGGGCTGGCTGGCCGTCGGTCCGAAGATGGACTTGGTCGCTGCCAGGCGGAACTTCTGGGCGAGCATGCTGGGGATGGCGGCGGGCGATGAGAAGAACGAGGACAGCTCGAAGCCCCTGGCCTTGGAGGCTGATTCGGCGTGCTTGTCCGCCGCTCCCTGCGGCTGCGTCTGGGCCAGCATCGAGAACTCGTCCACCTCGCTCGCCTGCGCCGCTGCAGGGCCCTTCCCCTTGTCGGTCGCACGGGGCGGCACGCTGGATGCCTCTGCGGCCTCGTCGCGTTCCAAGGTTGCCGGCGCCGCTGCGCGTCTCCTCGCCCAGGGACTTGGTAAACCGCCACGGCGGTGATTGGACGTGGCGACCTTCTTCCCGAATGGTCGCTGCCGCGTGGATTTTGGAGTCTCCCGCTGAGCCTCGAGTTCCCAGATATCAGTCTCGTCATCCCGTGCTTCTGATTCTTCCCGGTTCAGCTCGTCCGGCTCGTCAGCCGCCTTGTCTAGCTGCCCAAGAGACCTCGTGCCCTTGGCGGCCCTGGTGCTGGACGACCGAGACGCTTGCCGCAATGAATTGTCTCCTCGCAGCCTCGGGCTGATTGGGCCCTCCTTAACAATCCAGCTCATGGCGTCGTCGCTCGGGGGGGTGATACGCATAGAGCTGGCCGCCGATTCCCTCGACGGAGACGGATCTTCCTTCGCCAGGTCTTCGTTCGCTGGGTCTTTGTTCGCCGAATCTTTGTTCGCCGGTCCGCCCACGCTATGGCCAAGTGCTTGCATAAAGATGGCCTGGCCCGTGTTGTGGGACGCCGAGCCAAAGGGATCTTCCCTGGCTGGGCTGTTCGACGCCGCCTGGCGTTCGGCGAAGGCGAGTGGCGGCTGCTGAGGGCTCTTGCTCATACGCCGGCTGTTCTGGCTATCCCTGGACCCCCTGGATTCGTTCCACGACTCTTTGCTGCCCGAGCTTCTGAAGGGGCTGCCGAGCTGCCTCTCCCGACCTTCGGGGGACGGTGGATCTGAAGTGATGCTCTGCAGGACTCGCCCCGCCCTGACGATCGCAGACAGGGCCGGCCGGAAGGTCTTGTCCTGCAAGCTTTCTTGCTGCAGCGACAGCGGCCCCTGAAGTGGTGACGACATTTGGTGAGCCGGCGTCGCCTCTACCGAGTTTGTGGATGCTCTACCAAGTCCTGGCAACTGCGGCAGCTCAGATTGCTTGACAGGCTGCGGCGGCTCTGGAAGTTCTTCGGCCTCAATCACTAGGTCAGTCCGGTCTGCCAAAGGAGAGGCAAGTTGTGGGGATGTTCTAGATCCACGGCTTGACTTGTCCTGATCTTCGTCATCCTGGACTTCGATCTGGGGCGGCGTGTCATCTGGCGTCGGCAAGCGTCCTGCATCTGACCGAGCAGCGGTACTTGCATTGGACGGTGCCGGCGGTTCCTCAAACTCCTCGTGCTCCTCATAGACCGCCTCTTCCTGGACTCGGTTTTCGTCTTCGTACTCATAGGTGGCTTCTTCCTGGACTCGGTTTTCGTCCTCGTACTCATAGGCTGCGTCTTCCTGCGGCGGGGGTTCTTCGTCGTGCCCCTGGCCTACCTCGCGGGCTACTTCTGCCTGGGGTTCGTTTTCCTCTTCCAACTCCATTTCTTCCTCTTCTTGTAGCTCATCCATAGTATCGTCATGGTCGGCATAAGTATCTGCGGCATGGGGCCGCCTCGGGGTCGCCGCTGTGAGGACTTCTTGCGGAATTTCGGAGAACGAGTCCTCGTATATGTTGGACGCCTCGTCGACACGGCCCGAGTCCCTACGCGTTCGGCTGGACCTTGGTGTTTGATCCTCGACGTTCTTGGCGGGCGACACTGCTGCAGAACCCTCCGCCTGTCTCGCCGTGAACCTGAGAACTCGATGTCTCAGAGGCGAGGAGGCGGCTGGCTTTCTAGGACTGCGTGTCCACCTGATAGTCGATCCTTGACTCGGAGACTCTGTGGCTGTTAGTTGCACTGGTGTTGGCTCATCCGAAGCCAGTTCGTCTTCCGCAAAGTCAGTGCGGCGGGGGCCCGGTCGCGGAGATTCTGCTGGGTCAGATGTTTCCATCGCGTCTCGTTGCGCCGTGCTCCGCCTGAGAGATTCCAACGTGTTGTTGATGATGAGACTCGTTTCGTCTCCCAACTCCTCTTGCGCCACGGGCGGAATAGAGCTGTTGAAGAACCCTTGCAACGAAGGGATCGAATCCATGAAAATCATGCTAAGGTCCTCTCCTTGCGCGATGGTGTCGTTGTCTTGGCGCGCCGATGAGCCCACGGGCTCGTCGATGGATGACACGTCACTCGGCGCGGGGACGAGGTCGACGTAATCGCCGGCCTGCGACTCGATATCAGGGTGCGCTTGCTCGGGCTCGGGTTGCCGTGCAGCTGAGGCGCGCTCCGAAGGCGAGGGCGCGGATATGGGTTGTGACGGATGCGCCGAAGCCCTCGGCGTCATCTCGTTGGATATTGTCGCCATCCAGATATCCGAGTCTGGGCTATTGTCAAGCGGCGCGTCGCCCATGGGCGCATCGGCTGACGAGTCCGACGGTGCCCTGATGAGTTCCATTTCGTCCTCGTTTTGCGCCGCGGCTTCGGGGACCCATTGGGGTTGACTGTCGCCGGCCGAGTCGGCGAGTTCGACCAATTGCTCCGGAGTCGGCGCCTGTCTCCTCCGACTACTCCGTCTTGTGGCCGACGCCTTTGGTGTGGTTTCTGTCCCAGCGTCGCTCGGCGGTTCGGGCGCGCGATCCTTGGGCGGCCGCCCTCGCCTCGTAGACCGCGGTGTGGGTTGCGCGCTTGCTTCGGACTGCGGCGCTTCGGGTTCGTCGGTGTTGGTGATTCGGGGTCGGCGCGGCGTTCGTGCTTTCGCGGGCGTGCCCGCTCTTCTCTTCGCAGCGCTCGGCATCGGCGTGCCATTGGACTTGCGCGGCCGGCCCCGTCGCCTCGGCGTCATCAGTGCGCCGCCCGCGCCGCCCAGCTCTTCCTCGATGGCGTCTCTCAGGGGTATCGTCGTGGTGACGGCGCGCGCTCTGCGCCGCGACGCAGGCGTAGCAGTAGGCGCGGGCGACTCAAACAGCCTCCGCCGCGGGCCGCCGCTCGCGGCGCGGATGCCGGCGTCCGTCTCGACGGTGACGAGCAGCTTCTGGGGCGAGTGGTTGTCGCCGACCTGCAGCTCGAACGTCTGCTTCCGCGGCGAGCTGCCCGGCGACGCGAAGCGCTGCGAGCGCAGGCTGCGCGTGACGCGGCGCGACGACGAGGGCGGGAACACGTCGACGGCGCCCGTGGCCTCGTTGAGGGGGTCGGGCGACGACATGATGTCGGCGCTGGGCGTCGCCGGGTCCACGACGCTGTGCCAGCGGACGTTGAACGATTCGGGCTGCGAACCGGAGAGGGAGTACCGGTGCCGTGACATTGGGGGGCGATGATGAAATGCGCGGCAGGCATGGAATGTGCGTCGTCGAGCCGTGACTTGGCCTGCGCGCCTGCATGCGTGAGAGCGGGCGAGCCTATGGCAAGTTTGGTGGTGATTCTCTTGGTGGTGGGAAAACGGCGTTTAGGCTACTTTTGTTTACTTCAGTCCCGGCTGGGACTAGCGCCGGGCGCCGTCTGGGAAAGGGGGCGGGGGTTGTGCCCCGCTCTAGGGTAGGCCAGACGCAAACAGTCACATGCCCAAGTCCCAAGTACCGGGACTGCACGGAAGGTCGGAAGCCCATGACTTCATTTGTGGGACGTGCTGCTGCCACTCCCTTCGGCTTCAGTCCAGCCCACCACGAGGGACCTCGGCTCGACTCTGCCTCTGCCAAGGGCCGACTGCCATGATCTCGACGTCGCGAACCCGACTTATTAACCCTCACACGCGCCCGCGGGGAATCAGTCGTCCAATGCCCCCCCCCGATCCGTCGTCCTCACGAACACGAATAGCCCCCGTCGTCCACCATGGCTGCCAAGACCCCCATCCCCCAGAACGACAACGTCGCCCACGCCCTCGCCGGCGCTGGCGGCGGCATCCTGTCCATGGTCCTGACGTACGGCATTGGCTGCTCTGCTGCCCTGCTCGAGGACGCGCGCGCTGACTGACACGCCTGCAGGTACCCTCTCATCACGCTCTCGACGCGCGCGCAGGTCGAGTCTAAGCGGGCCGAGACCAAGTTCGCCGACGCCGTCAAGAACATCATTGCGCGCGAGGGCGTCCCCGGCCTGTACTCGGGCATCAACTCGGCCCTCTTCGGCATCAGCGTCACCAACTTCGTCTACTACTACTGGTACGAATGGACCCGCGCCTTCTTCGAAAAGGCCGCCCGGCGCGCCGGCCGCGCCAACCAGAAGCTCACCACCATCGAGTCCATGATGGCCGGCGCCCTCGCCGGCTCCGCCACCGTCATCATCACCAACCCCATCTGGGTCGTCAACACCCGCGTCACCACCCGCAAGCGCAGCACCGATGCCGACGTCGAGGCTGGCGTCGCCAAGCCCAGCACACCCTCGACCATCGGCACCCTCATGTCGCTGCTCAAGAACGAGGGACCCGGGGCCCTCTTCGCCGGTGTCATCCCGGCGCTGGTCCTCGTCATCAACCCCATTCTCCAGTACACGCTCTTTGAGCAGATGAAGAACACCGTGGAGAAGAGGAGAAAGATGACGCCCACGATTGCCTTCTTCCTGGGGGCGCTGGGCAAGCTCTTCGCCACCTCGGTGACATACCCCTACATCACCGTCAAGAGCCAGATGCACGTCGCTTCCCACAGCGACAAGAAGGAGGGCATGTCCCAGACCCTGCGCCGCGTCATCAAGGAGGAGGGCTACGCCGGCCTCTACAAGGGTAACGTCCACTTGCTGTCTGCCGCTTGCCTGGGCAACTCGCTAACCCGTCTGCAGGTATTGGCCCCAAGGTTACCCAGAGTGTGCTGACTGCGGCATTCCTGTTCGCATTCAAGGACGTGCTCTATGAGCAGACCGTCAGGCTCCGCACGGGTGGCGCCCGCAAGGCCGTCGGTGCGTAGGCCGCCCATCTTGCGCAAGCAAATACATTCCGCGACAGCGCGGAGACGAACCCTTCGGGAATGCCCGGCTTTGCAACGGAGCTCAGCATTCTGCAGTCCCTACTGAATTTTGCGGCGGAAAGAGGTGGGATATTCGTACGGAGTATGCATGTATGATGTGACATGGCTGGTGAAATGGGACGAAGCCGTCGATTGGCGCAAATACCACGAGTTTGGGGAACGAGGGTGGCTGGATACCTCAAGTCTTATAGACCAATTGAAATTAAGTTGTTATTTCTTGAGTCTCACCTGCGTTGGGGGTCAATCACACGACTGTGACTATCCTCGGGACAATCCACCACTCGTGATACGCCTTGTCCGGGCTCGGTACCTCGGCCTTGATCTTCAACTCGCCGGCCCCCTTTGATTTCTGCAGCGCCCTTTGCACACTGGAGATGGCAATCCCGGTGGCAATGCTCGACCTGAGGGTGCTCTTGACCTTTGAGACCCATCGATCATGCGAGCCAACGGAAAACGACTCCTTGGCCGGCAGCTTGCTAAGCGCCTCGAACCCCCTTTTAGCGCGGGCGACGGCTCTCTCGCCATACTCCAGAAGCTCTTCTGTGGTCGTATCCTCCTGCGCCGTCCCGGTCGTAAACTCTTCGAAAGTCGGCAGGGCCGGAAAGCCGATGGGTGCCCACGGCTTCATGCGGAGGTCGTAGCGAAGCTCGTCATTGCTGTATGGCCGCGGCGGCGCCTTGACCAGATGCAGGCGGCCGAGGACCGTATACAGGCAGCATAGGGCGTCGGATAGCTCCCACGTCACGGCAGCATCCAGCAGAGACAACCGCGAATAGGCCAGCGATCGTTGTAACTGCTCGTCCATGTCAGGGTTCGGCTTCCCTGGTTGCGACTGCACCTCCTCCACTCTGTGGACGACAAACGACTTGATCCGCTCCGAGTGCTGGAGCCTGGATTTGGCAAGAAAGGTGAGATACCAGTACATCCCGGCAAGCTCGTCTGCTTGGTAAATCTCCAGTTCGAAGCCAAGTTGCACGATCAGCTCCATTTGTCGCAGCTTGTACAGATAGGTCCAAGACGACAGGGAGAGAGCAAAGGACTCTATGGGCGTGCCTCCCATTGACGACTTTTGCATCACGGGCCGCTCCTTTGTTGCCACTTGCAGAATCTGGTCCAGATCCTCGGCATCGACCTGGAGATTCTCCCAGTCCCGAACGATGTGGCAGAGCGTCCGCCGCACTCGACAACGGTTTTGGCACGCTGTCCTCAAGATATCTAGAAACGACTGCGCTGCCCGCTGCCTAAACGTTTCCATTTGATGCGCCATGGTGAATCGCGGGTCCTGAACGGCTTCGATTTCATCGTTATCTCGGTCCAGAAGTGGGCTGGCCGGGAGTGTCACGATGGAGAAGTCGTCATCGAGAAGCTGCCGGATACTCATCGACCCCAGAATCTCCATGGCATTGAATAGAAACGTCTGCAACAGCGTCCTGATGTATAACAGAGGCTGGGGCTTTTTGGCCTGAAAAGTCGTCACGAATGTCTGCACCGCGTTAGCACCGGACAGGGCACCACTGCCGCAAGGCGCTTACCTGAAGGCATTGGGAGTCCGTATACTCGAGAACGCCAATGATCTCCGAACCATCTTTGAAAAGACGCGACAGGTGGCCGAAAGCGTCGTCAAAGCCAAGTTCTACTATGGGTCGAGGAGGCATGGTACTGGCAAGCTTCCTCTGCAGCTTGGCGCTGAACGCTTCTTCCACTGGTTTCCCCAGGGAGTGCGTCGAGCCTATCCTCGGCAAGATGGACAAAGCCTCTATCCAAGGTTCTCTGGCTTTTGCCGGGTCCTTGACATACTGAGGGCATTCTGCAGCAGCAAGGAATATGCGTCTCAAGTCTAGGCGACTCGCGAGGGCGTCGGCGATGTCGTCCCCTATGCAAGCTCTCTGGGATGTCAGCAGATCCCTGGCATCGAGAAGGACCTCCTGGATAGCACTTGTAGGCAGGCCACTGAGTAGAGTGCGGTTGTACGTATTCGTGACAAAATCTTCTTCCTGCGCCTTGACATCAGTGCATTGCCGGCGACGTACCAGTGGTGGCGACGCTTACCTCGTAGAAATGCTCTGACTTGATCCTCTCGTTGACGTATCCACACGCCTTGAGCATTCCGAGGCAGTATGCACGCAACACCTGGAGCATGGGCTGCTGGTTTGCGGCATGGTTGGCGCGTCTGACAAACTTTGCATCGTGTATGCTTTGAGGGTTTGGCATGGAGAGGGCCTCCACGTACACACTGGTAAATACAGTCTGAGAGAGAGGGTATCCAAGGTGCCAGGACATCTGAGAAAGTAAGCATGCAGTTGCGGAACCTCCTGAGCAGTGAAAGCTCACCTCGTGGCAGAGTAGCTGGTCTATGATACCGAGGACTTCCTCGGGGAGAAGCGGCTTTGCAACATCATACAGCTCCTCAAAGTCATCACCCGGTTTGACGCAGCCGCTGTCCATCTTGGGATCCATGATCTGCGCCGATGTGAGCCGTGCATCCACGGTAGACAGGGGCGATCACACGAACCTCGAGGGCAGCGACCGACTCAAAGAGCGTGAAGAAGCCATCTTTGACCAGCTCGCCCGGAGACAGGGCTGCGCCAGGGGTCAGCCAACACTCTCAACGCAGGGTGATTCGCACGCTGGCCAGGGCGCTTACTCTTGACAGCCTCTGAGAATTTGCCCGTGATGTCGACGGCGACTATGCCGGTACTCTCGATGTCGGGGGGCGGCGGCGGCGCTGGCTCGGCGTCCTGCCCGAGTGAGAGTCTGGCGATTTCTGCGTCCGAGTAAGAAAAACGGTCGCGCCGAGACCGGGAGCCGCGATACTGACCGTCTGACGCGCCGACTCCATAATCAGCCATGTCGGTTGCAGCAGAACTATAGTTCCGGCATCGGGCTGTATCTGCTGCTGCTGTGAGCGGGTGCCAGATGATGAGGCTGTTGTCGGACGATGCGTGCAGGTTCCAAAAAAGGTGACTGTGCTGCTGACCTCGGCGCCAGTGCAAGACAGCCAGTGAGTGGTGGCACCTGAGAGTCTGGCTCATCGAGCCGAGACACCTGGACGTCGCAATGCAGGCATTTCTACGGAGAAGTACACAAGCACATTACAGTCGTCGCACATGTGCTCAGTTTGGTATTTTTTGCGCTTTGCGGTACTAGTTCAGTGCATCGCGACCAGGCCGTGGTTGTCTTGCGGCGCTCTCCTCGCGCTCTCCCTGTCGCGTTACCGAGACCACGGCTTCCTTCCGACGGTTGCCGCATCACAGCGCTTCACCAGGGTCCAGAACTCAGCAAGATCACGGCTGATGCACGACATTTCCATTGCAGATTGGTGTATTGCAGCAACCGTCTATGATACACGTGCACCGGCTGCACGCGACCGGGTTCTCCGGCCCCGTCGTGCTTGTCCCATTGCTTCGAATGCAGATCCTTCGCGGTCGCCCTCTTCAGGTCTCGCACTCCTTGTTCCCATCGTCGTCTAAGAGGCCTGCTCGACCATGGCGGCAGAGTTGGCGCTGGCAAGATCCTTGATATCGCCTTGCTTGCCGTTCTGTTGAGGTATTAAGCGTCAGTCCACCTCCACGTCGGAACCATCAGCCGGTGCTGGAACATACCTGCCACTTCGCAAAGCGCAGATCCATCCCGCCGCGGCGCTCGGCGGCGATTCTCTTGTCCTCCTTCAGGCTTCGGCGGACAGCGCGGGCCGCAATGGCCAGGTAGTGGTTGTAACTGTTGCGCATGCTCGTCAGCTCCTCGGGTCTCTTCGAGCTCGTTGGCAGCTCGGAAAGGCGCCTGGCGGTCACGGTATCGGGGGGGAATCAATTGACGTACGTCAAGCCAGCGGCTTTCCACGCAGCAGTCATTTTGGCGGAATTGGACGGTTAGACGGGGTTGGTGATGGGTGTCGAAGGTGCCGACTCGAGTCTTTGCTAGAATTGATTACCGGTCGGGAGGAGCCGGGGCCTGAGGCACAAACGGACTTGTCACGTGATCATTGTCTCAACACCAGTCGAAGTACCCCATACAATGCCGTTGACTTATACATCGCAGGGAACGAAACAGTACAATGTCCCCCACGCATCAACAACAGCTACCAGTGCAGTGTCGGTCTGAGTAGTGTCGGGCAAGTGTCCACCGTTTAAGACCACGGCCTCAATCATGACCCGAGCGGCGTAGGTTTGCTCAGACATCGGCAGCAATGGAGCGGAAGTGCTGAAATGCGCGGCACTTGGCTTCGGCCGCGATCACCGATCAGTCGGCGGAAGAACCCGCATGAGTGCTATCCGGTCTTGGATCTCAGCGAGTCCCTGACGAGACCCCGGAGCCCGGACTCGGAGAACGGAACCCGCGTTGTGCCCCCTGTTGGCCCGCGTGGTTGCGCCGGACAGCCTCAGTCAAAAAGCGTTGAAAACAAAAATGCTCACAAATCAGCATACTATGACGCGGCCAAGTTGAGACTACTGGACGCAATGTCAAGCGTGAGGGCGAGTTAGGAGGCGATTCGATGGTTGCGCCGGCCACGAGGAGCAGCCGCTCGCCTTCTTTC
Organism: Tolypocladium nubicola; assembly: GCA_024340505.1. Taxonomy (NCBI): domain Eukaryota; kingdom Fungi; phylum Ascomycota; class Sordariomycetes; order Hypocreales; family Ophiocordycipitaceae; genus Tolypocladium; species Tolypocladium nubicola. Next base: position 26,576 of record JALHCA010000156.1, read on the forward strand.
TCGCCTTTCTGGCCATCAATATCATAGTCTTTGTCGTCTCCTGGATGCCACCACCGAGAGCTCAGCAGGCAACAATCACAGTTTGAGAAAATCCGCTGGTTGTTTACTTTCATAACATACGCCGCTGCCCGTCTACACACAATTACATTTGTTGCTGCCGCCGCATGTGCTCGTGCTGTTGCGGTTGCCTTTGAAGTAACCTATGTCCATGTCACGTCCTTGAACTTCCTCAACCTCGCCGAACTTCGAAGAGCAGAATCAAGAGAAATGCTATCGAGCATGAGATGGAGAGGATGAAGACCTTTGTCTCTCATATTCTGGGATACTCCGGCATTCTGTTCCAGAGCGCTGCGAGTCGTGGAGTCTGGTATGTTACAAAACATTTGATTTGCTCTATATGCTCAGACAAAGGACATTGCTAAGACCATACCCAGGTATACAGATTCATTACTGTCGTCCCACGTTCCCTCGCCGCCACATCGCACCCAAACCCCCTCTCCGCTATGGGCCGCCGGATGCGCCCGCCGCGATGACGACCATCTGGTGCATCCTCCGCCTGTCAACCTCCTTCTTCAGCATGGTGATGCAGCTCGCAATGACAAACACCTCCATCTGCCGGACCTCGCCCTTGGTGTCGGCCCAGTCCCTCAGATCCATCATCAGCCGGCCGCCGTTGCCGGCCGTGCTGCCGCGCGTGCCCTCGGTCCGGAACTCCGCGTTGCGCACCAGCTGGGCCACCCGCCGCCGCCGCTCCTCCTGCTTGCCGCCCGCGAGCGCCACCGCCGTGACGGCGTCGAGGACGACGAGGCTGCTGGCGCCGATGGCCTTGCGCTCGGCGCGGCTGGCGTACCGCCACTGGAAGGTGCCGAGGCGCGTGCGCATGTTCTGCGCGCGCGTGTGGCAGCCCTTGCTGCGCACCTCGAAGGCCTCCCCGCAGGCGACCTCGCCCGTCAGCTGCACCCTCGGCGGGCGGTTCGGCCCGAAGCGGTACGTGGTGCTGCAGAGGGGCGACTCGGCCTGGTCGTCCCCCGCGCGGACGAGGACGCAGTTGCCGGAGCGGCGCGTCTCGCGCAGGGACTCGTACGCCAGGGATCCGACCTCGCCCGTCGGCAGGACGCCGTAGATGTGGATGGGCAGCGGCCTGGGCGGGATGGGCAGCGCGATGAGCGGCTGGCCGTGCGTCTCGATCTGGAAGACGTGTGTGGCGTGGAGGCCTGCGGTTGCGGCGGCGGCGGACGACGACGACGACGACGATGCCTCGGGTCCGGCAATGACGGTCTCGTACTGCGGCAGAGTCTCGGCCGACGTGTTTGCGGAGGGTGCCAGGCCGCGGAGCTCGACGTACTCGGCGTCGGCGTCGTCGTACTCAGGAGGGAGCGACGAGCGGCGGGATGAGGACCGGAAGAGGAGCGAGTCCTTTGTCCCGACGTGCGTCTGAACGCTCATGGCGGTCGAGTTCTGTTTGGAGCTGGTGCTGTCGGGTTCGATGCTGATAATCTCGGACCGGCCCCTGTGTCTTATGCACAGCTGGGCCGTCTTTGGTGTAAGTGAAGCGATGGATGTGTCTCGTCCTGTATATCGCTGGTCAAGCAGAGAGATGATGATCTGGATGTTCTCCAAAACCGAGCCTTTGAGGTTCTTGTCTTGCATTCAAGAAAGGAACCCAACCCAAACGCCCGTCCACGACGTCCATATATACCCGCCAACCTTGATCTCGTCTGCATCGGGTTCGACATTGCAGCGGCAGTAGGCCTACCGCACTACTCCGTAGCAGGCTAGTCGCTGCAACGCCGGCTCCACGATTCGCCAAACGCGAAATACGACTCCCGAGCACATGGCTGTATCGCCACCACCAGCTGCCACTCCCCCGCCGCTGATTGGGCCGGACGCTCCAGCGCAGAGGGTGTTGATGGGTTCGCCGTTTGATGCGCGGAATACGACCGATGCGAGAAATCAGGGCTGATTCCGAGTGGGGCTGAGGCACGAGGCGGTCGTGATGTCACTGCCGTCAGGTGAATCGCAAGGCAAATGTTCTGCGAGGTGGCTGTGCTGTCGCGACTCTGGTTGATGCTGGATGGTCAGGGGCGAAATGCTCCTGCCTGCTCCCCTGGCTGGCAATTGCGAAACGGAGACGGCCAAGATGCGTCAGAGGCGGCCTTGGGCTGGGTATTGTCATAGCTTTGCGCTCTTCAACGTGTCGTATCTATCATCCACATCACCCCTTTCTATCGCACCCAACAGTGGCCGCCCTGTGAAAGGGTAGCAGAAGAAGTAGTGTACACGGAACGGGCACTTCAAGTGTTCCGGAGCCCAATTTGATCAATTCGTATGACCCACGTTCGCCATCCGTCTACCTGCGCTTCCCAAAGAACGTCATGTCTTGGTCCAGCTGCTCATCCACCCACGTTGGCCACTGGTTGTAGGTCTGGTGTTCGTAGTCGACGCGTGCGTTAAGGTACTTGAGCCATCTGATGAAGCCCGGGTCCATGCTGTTATCCTTGTGCTGAGGCTGCTTCTCCCTGAGGTCGTATTCTCTCTCGGTAATAAACGACATGATCTGTGCTAGGGCGATCCAATGCGTGTGCAGCAGGATGATCGTCTGCCGGTTGAGGTTGATGAGCTCCTGGAACGAGGCATGGGGCAGCATCATCCACCAGGCATATTCCCTCGAGTTGGCCTTGTAAGCTAGCAGTCCGCGGCCGTTAGCCCCTGGATTGGTAATTCGAAAACCTGTAAGCAGCGACGCCACTCACCATCGAAAGAGCTGGTAAGCAGCTTCTCGGCAATTCCAAGAAGCTGCTTGTGGTATTCCACTTCCACTGCATCCACGCAGAGCGGCCGTAAGTTTAATATGGCCTCCACTGCGGCGTCCGCCCATCCCCTCTGGATCAACGGAAGGTCTTGCATCAACGGCGTCATCAGCTCATTCTGGCGGTCCTCAAACAGGGTCTGAAAGACGGGTTTGATGCCTTTGAACATCATGTGCATCCCGATGATGAGGATGCCGCGTATAAACGTCATGTACTCTGCCAGCCCATCGTCGAGGCTGACCGACTGGAAGGTCAGGGCAAAGCACGTCGCCACCAGCGCATTCGCCTCCTCGTGCGTCGTCCCGGCCCTCGAAGTTTCCGTGAGCCGCTTCTTGATGGCCCTGATGGCCTTGATGCGGTGGTTCATGGCCGCCGTCACCAGATTGCTGTCGGTACGAGTGAGTTCCGACGCAGCAAAGCCCAAAATGGCATGCATCAGGAACTCGTGCTAGGCAAGTCAGCGACATCGGGCTAGATGCAGGGAGGGGCAGCTATTTTCATGACGTACATTGTGCGCGATGCAGGGAATCTCATGGGTCCAAATATCCTCCTGCTTCTGTGGATGGTGCGGATAGCACTGGATGAGGAAGTGCTGAAAGAAGCGCATGTCCTGCAAGCTGAATAGGGGAATCTGATGATGAGGCTACGCAACGCAGGTTAGCCGCGGCTTGCGTAGTGCAGAAGTGGTTCTCGCGACTCGGCAGGAAACATACCTGATGGGTGATTTGAGGCACGGAGGGATATTCGCATTTGAGGCCAGTCTTGACGCAGTGGCCGCACGACGGACGAGTTTCTTGGCACTACGCGACGGTCAACGCTGGAGCCGACCTTTGGAAAGCAAGACAATCATACCTTGATACGCCTCCTCTTGCAGTTGTAGCATCCCCGGCGGCTCTTGGTGTGGCCCCGCCTCTCCAACCTCTGCTTCTGCGTTGCCTGTCGGCGGACGACAGCATTGTCGGCACCGTTCGCCGCGCTCCTGTTGTCCGAGCTGGGCGGCGTCAACTTGCCGGATGAATCTTCCGACAACGCCCCCGCCGAGTGGCCATTGGGCGGGCCGTGAAAGGGGATGTCCTCGCTCTGCAGGAACGAGGAGTAGTCGAACTCTGAGGGCTCCGGGTAGGACAGCATGCCCGGCGAAAACTGCTGCATGTCCATTGCGGTTGCGCAGTCGTGATGTGATGCCAGGCGGTGGCGAGCTTGGTTCCCACGCGCCTCCCCCGGTGTTGCGAGCTGCGAAGCGAGAGGGGCCAGGACGCCGAAGCGACGGTTGTTGCAAGGCGCCCGTCACGTGTGCGCAATCTTGCGACGACGACAGTCGAGTTACGGCAACCCCATGCCGTTGAGGCGCCTGGGGATGCGTGATAGCCGTAAGAATGGCAATGAACCGGGCCATCAATACCCCGGCCCTCGTGGGCTTCATTCCTCTTTGCGCGGGGCTTTGATCTTCAGCCGCAAGCTTGGCGAGCTTGCTCTCGCGGGCACGCATGCTGATAGGTTCGTTGCATCACCAAGTGGCGGTGATCTTCGGTGTGACGTCCCAGCTATCATGCGGGGAGCAATCGAGCCTCGGTGGGTTCCTATCCGCCGACAGCTTGACGCCGGAGAAGACTCCGGAGATGCCATGTTGCACGCGGATCATCCAGCCGCAAGTGCTGCAAGGTTGCCAGCTAGATCGCAGCTGCACCGGCTTCTCATCAGCCCTGCTCGTGGGATTCCGAACTCCATGCCACCCTGAGCGTCGCTAACATATCGTGATTCGGACTGTCGATGCTGTCGAAGTCGCGAGGGTGATGCTGTCGATTCTGTGCAGCAACGGTACGTTGGCGAGCTGAGCAAAAGCAACTTTGCAGCTGCCCAGCTCCAGCCGGCCACGAACTGGCGTCGTCAGCGAGACACGTGCCTTTAGCTTTGATGTGAACTCCAATCGTCACGTTCTTGCCTGCCCCGAAAGCTCTGCCCCAGCCGAAAGCCTCAGGCCGAGCCGACCAGGCTCTCACATCCTAATACTGAAGCCAAGGAGTGCATCGCCCTAGAAGGCATCCCAGCGGAGGAGACAGTTGCTAGTGCGCACCTGGTGGCCGCTGAGGACATCTGTGGCGCAAGTGGCTGAGAACATGCAGTACAAAGAACTTGGTCAGGAAGGTCGCTAGCAATTGATGGCTAAAACATGGACCAGAATGGTTAATACGTACTTTGTACGCCCAAAACGATTTCGATCGTGGTCTCGTTACCAGACTCCGGTGTCGAGCCACCACTGGGGCATCACTCGATTCGGCCATCCCTGCCTCCCTTCTGGGGTACTTTGTCAGGATGGTTGTTCGTTGGCCAGCCACTTGTTTCCCTCACCTGGCAGCGATTGCCCAGTCGCAGCGTCACCAAATCTGGACTCGAAGACGAGCTGACGGAGAATGCCCGGTAGGGGAGGGATACGCCACGTGCTGAATTGCTTGCATCGGAACATCGATAAAGACGACGGCACGAAGACAACCCGGGCTGAGTATTGGTTCAGGCTCAACCGTGAGGCCGCACATGCACCCGCGCTCAGATAAATCTCGCAAGCCGGGGCAACATGTGAGCCGTTCGCGACGAGCCTCACAGCCACAACCTGACCCAACTCTTGCCTCTCTCCAACCCAGAAGCCATCGTTATCGCTTCAATGCTGCTGCCTGCCTCTCCGCGACCTGGGTGCCGAGGAACTGCCGCCGTTCCGATCGAGTCTCACTAGCAGGCATCGTGTGAAACCAATGTTGGAAGCGAAATTACTCCCGCCGCCACCCATGGCCCGAGGAGCCTGCGACGACGATCCGGGGCGGGAGCGCGCTGTGACAGCAGAGCCAGCGCCGCCCATCGCACGGGGCGCGAGGGCACAGATGTTGCAAGGGTCTGGGAACATACGAGAAATAGACTCGCAAGAGAGCACAAGGGTCAGGGAAGTGAGGCTCAGCACATTGACGCGGCCCCGATACGATGTTGTTTACGGACCTCCAGATTGAGGACAATGCCCCGAAGCGGGGCGAGACGGGAGTCTTGTACGGGAGTCTTGTGGTGCTGGCTTCGCCCGGGCACGACAGCCAGAACACACGTACTCGTAGGTACCTCACATGTCAGACGGCGAGGCCCACGGAGCAGGCGGCAACGTTGCCAGCAAGGCCGAGTCGAGCTGGCACGGGTTACATGCAGCGCTTGCGTGGTCATCACGACTCGGATCGTACGGATACAACTATTCGTCTTTGCGACGGGCGGCCTTCCGCCTTGGGATGCCAACATGAGACGAACGTTGGCTGAAGCAACACTCGGACATAATTGGATCCACGTTTCCACCACGGCGGCGCCGAGGCCCAATGGCGCGCCTGGGCAGAAGACAAACTCTGACTGAGGCCTTTTCCTCCTCTCTCCCGTGTTTGCTTGTTTGACGGCGCGAAACCCCCTGCCACGACTGGGCAGTGGAGGCAGGGCAGGGCAGAGGGCAGGGCAGGGCAGGGCAGGGCAGGGCAGGACAGAGCAGGGAAACAAATCCTCGGCGTTGACGACTCGCGCAACGCGGCCAAGCCAGCAAGAACAGGTCGAGCGAGCTCTGCTGAAGACGGTGCCAGGTGGCCCGGCTGTTTATTAATACGAGGCGCCCTTCCGGCGGTTTCACCAGGCCAGCGTGGATGGCGGCCTCGGTCGGCGATTGGGCGCTGGCGAGGCCGTGCAAACGGCGAAGGCCCCCCGCTGGGCCCCCAACGAGCGGCGCCGGCCTCGGAAACGAACAGAGGACCTCCCGGCGCAGCCAACCAGAGGGCTGTGCCTGGCGGCGCGGCCAATGGCGGGTGCTGGGAACGCCCGATGGAGACGCCCTGAGGCACGGGGCAGCAGCGGTGCTGTGTGCACCTGGCGCTACGGTGAGGGCAGCGGAGCCAGCGCGCCGAGAGCTAGCTGCAGAGGGCCGAGGGCTCGCTGGCGCCTCCACCCTCAGTGGTCGGGACCACCCGGCGCGACGCTACGGCGGTCTAGCGGCGACTCTAAAACACCAGACGTTGAACCAGACGTTGGACCGGACGTTGAACCAGACGTTGAACCAGACGTTGAACCACGACGACGGTCCATCGGGTGCAGCAGCGACCGCGGACGGACAGCGGGCCAGAACGCCAAGCAGGGACTCTGCCTCCCAGGCCGCGGTCGTTGCCCTCGTGGAACGTGCTGCCTACAGCGGTGTACCTGTGCCGTGCGCGCTCGTGGGCGCTTGGGAGTCCCGTCGAGTCCACCCAAGCACCTAGTGACCGACCCCTGCATGTACATGCATAGGTACTCGTAGGTAGCCGACGGTGTGGCAGTGGATAGGGCATCTAGAAGCCTGTGACTATGAATAAGATGCGAGTAGCGTGCTTGCGTGCCCGCCTGGCAGACCCAGAGAGAGGAGCCACCACTCACTTGTTCACCTCGCGTCACCTTTATCTAGGGCTTGCCGCTCCCACTCCCTGCCTTTTCCTCCTCTTCCCTCCCTCCTCGCCTTCACTTTGACCCTCCCCCGTTGTCCTTCCTTTCCACCGGTCCCCAGCTTCGACCTCACGCAGCTACGCCGTTTGCACTCCTTCTTCCGCGTCTTTGAAAGACTACCGACGTTCCCTTTTTCGGCCGTGCCGACCCCCCAGTTCAAGTTCACTTCACCTGATCTTGGATTCGACTTTCATTCACCCACGCCGAAACAAACCAGTCGCCAGACCAGGTCTCTTTGCCGCCTCGTCGCCGATTCACACAGTCCTTTAACCGCAACGTATCCACGGGACGTCAAAGAAGCGAGCTGCTTTTGTCAGCGAAACACATCTCGAGAAGCCTAGATAGACGGGAGACTCATCTCGTTTCGACCTTTTCGGATCCAAAACAACATCCACCAACATGTACGCCAAAAATATCGTCAGCGTCACGGCCTTTGCCGCTCTCGCCGAGCAGGCTCTCGCCTTCAACTCGCACCGCCACCTCCACCGCCGAGACGCCGACAAGCGAGCCGTCGTCGCCGACTGGGTCACTGTCTGGGAGACGGTCACCCCGGGCCAGGACCCTGAGCCTGCTCCCACTCCCTTCACCACCCTCGTCACCGCCATCCAGCCCGCTCCCCAGGTGCAGGTGCCGTCGTCTGCCCCGGTCTTCGTCAGCGTTCCTCCCGTCAGCCAGGCGCCCACGTCCACGCCCACCGTCCAGGCCACGACCCCCGTCAGCGGCCAGCCCACGCCCACGGGCGGCAGCAATGCTACGAACCCCGTCTTCGCTAAAAAGCGAGGCATCGCCTACAACGACCCTGCTCTTGCCAACGCGTTCGGTGCTACTTGCGGTCAGTGCGGTTGGGGTTACAACTGGGGCTCGGCCGCCCAGGGTTTTAGCTCCAAGTTCGACTTCATCCCTACGCTCTGGGGTCCCGCCTCGGTCCACACCAGCCACTGGGACAGCGACGTGACCAAGGCCCTTGCGGCCGGCGCCAAGGCCATTTTCAGCTTCAACGAGCCCGACAACGCTGGCCAGGCTAACCTGTCTCCCCGGGACGCCGCCAACGGCCACATCCAGTACGTCAACAAGTACGCCGGCCAAGCCCTGATCGGCGCGCCCTCCATCACCAACAGCGGCAATCCGGGCGAGGGCATCCAGTGGCTCAACAACTTCATGAGCGCGTGCGGCGGCCAGTGCCACGTCGACTTCTGCAACGTCCACTGGTACTCGCAGGCGGAGTACGCCGACACCCTCTTCACCCACCTCGACGCGGCCCACAAGGCGTGCGAAGGCAAGCCCATCTGGCTGACCGAGTTCGCGCCCATTGGCGACCAGTCCAAGACGCCCGACTTCCTTCGCAGCGTCATCCCCAAGCTCGACAGCCTCGACTACCTCCACGGCTACTCGTACTTCATGGTCGCGAACGACAATCTGATGGCCAGCGCAGACGGCCTCAGCGACATTGGCAAGCTCTACGCCACGCTGTAAGACGCCGGCCGAGCAGCCCCACGTGCACACCGGGAGTTCACTTCTCGTACATTCGCTGGGGCATACGCGCCTGGGCTTCCTTTGCATTTTCCCTCCCGGGCAAGGACAAACCGAGAGAGGCTTTTGGGATCATATGGCAACATAAAAAAGGACGAGGGGGGCCGCGACTTCGCGACCTCACCTCCTGCATATTTGGCTTGTTCTCCCCATTTCTTTTGGATGCGGGGATCCATTTTCGTCTGGATCTTGGCTCCACACCTCGATGGGGAGAAACAAACACGGTTTTGACCTCTTTTTTTTTTTTTTTTTT
>JALHCA010000157.1:0-59322 GCA_024340505.1 Tolypocladium nubicola
CCCCCCCCCCGGATCCCGGCTTGCCCGGCGTCCGGGTCGACGATTGACGCCCGAATCACTCTTTCCTTTCGCATGTTGCGTCCAAATCAATCTTTTCTCTCTCCCGTGAACTCGTGAACCCTGTCCACACCTCACACCCGTCGCGATGCCCATCGACTTTGACAAGCAGAGCTACTGGCGCGAACGGTTCGCCTCCGAAACCGAGTTCGAGTGGCTGCTGCCCTCGGGCGAGTTCATGGCCATCCTGCAGCCGCACCTCGAGCGCCTCGGCCCCTCGTCGGCCCGCATCCTCAACCTGGGCTCCGGCACCAGCGACCTGCAGAACCATCTGCGCCGGCGGGGCTTCCTCGACGTCACCAACCTCGACTACGAGCCCCTGGCGGCCGAGCGCGGCCGCCAGCTCGAGCAGCGGGCCTTTGGCGACGTCAAGATGCGGTACACGGTCGCCGATGTCACGCAGCTCAACCACGGCCGCCGCGGCAGTCTTGGGGGGCTCGGGGACGACGGCAAGTTTGACCTCGTCGTCGACAAGGGCACCGTCGACGCCGTCTCGTGCGGCGGCGAGACGCCTTTTCTCCGCATGGCTCGCGGCGTGAGGGACCGCCTCGCCGACGGCGCGGTTTGGATCTCCCTCAGCTACTCTTCGCAGCGATTCCATGTCGATGGGCTCCCCTTTGACGTCGAGGTCATCGCCAAGGTGCCCACGCCCAAGTTCAGAGCCACGGATCCCGACCTGTACCACTGGTGCTATCTGATGCGACCGAGGTGAACGCATACGTGTCGCCTGAACATGATTATGTTTCAATTCCAGTATGGTGATTCCACACCCTCAACCTCTCGAGCCTTCCAACCGGTTCGAGGCGGGGGGTGTCAGCGGCTCACGGACTCCAGCTTGGTCCACGACCCGCCATACGTCTTGCATCACTGCAGCATGCAGAAAACACGTCATGGCGTCTTTCAGTCTATGAAAACGCGCCATTGTAGTCGTGCAGCTCGAGGAACCCTTTGGAGGGCAAAATGCGATATCCGCGCCGAGCGACCCTGGTACTACCACGTCGCGCTGGGCTAGCCTGGGACGAGACGAAGGGAGATGAATGGGAGTTTTGGGAGCGGTGCGGTTGATTCTATCTATACCCTGTTGTAGCAGTTCTCTTCTCTATGGCCTGTAGTAGCAATCATCTTTCTATGCCCTGCGTAGCAATTCTCTTCCCTGGCCCTGTTGTAGCAATTCTCTTCTCATTGTCGTACTAGCACATCTTCTCCGGTTACTCCCATGAGCCTAACGCTTTCCTGCCTGTGCTACGGGCGTTTCAAAGACATAGAGCGGCGCCATGGGCGCTACGTCCTCGCCGCGGAGCTTCTTCCAGAATCGCTGGAGCTTCTGCGCATAGTATCGGGCATGATCGCGGTTTCGCACGCTAAAGACGCCGTCCAGTTCTTCAAGTGTCATACCCTTTGTTTCCGGGACGAGGAAGTATGCAAAGATCCATCCAAAGATATTCCAAGTCGCGTACCAGTAGAAGCCGCCCGTCGCGGTGAACTTGTCCATCATCTCAGGCCAGGTGAAGCTGATGAGAAAGTTAAAGGCCCAGGTGATGGCTGTGGCAGAGGACATGCCAACCGCGCGGATGTGTAGCGGGAACGCCTCGGCGCTATAGGTGAAGGGGACTGGGCCGAGGCCGGGGGAGTAGAGGATCATGAAGCAGTAGAGGCTCGTCGCGACCAGCGCAAGACGAATGTCCTTGTCCTGGACGAGGAAGCTCGACCCGGTCCAGAAGAGAAATATGGCCATCACGGGGAATGTGACGAGGAGCAGCTGGCGACGTCCATATCGATCGATGGTGAAGATGGCAGGAATCGCGCCGAGGAAGTTACAGAGGCCACTGCCGAATGAGACCAGCAGCGCGTTCTCGCGCGAGTACCCGGCATCGATGAAGATCTTGGTGCTGTAGTAGGCAATGACATTGACTGTTCACTCGCCTTGGTCAGTAACTCGGCTGCATCGATGGGGGCGACGGGAGGAAACAGTCTTACCGCCACAGAACTGCTGCATGAACTGCATGAATGGCGCGTCAGCAATCTCGCACACGCAGGTCGTCGGTGACAGCCAGTACTCACCATGCAAAACCAGGCGCTCTGGGCGGCGCGGCGGTTGCGGCGCACCGTGAAAAACTCCTTGAACAGCTGCCATCCCCCCTTGGCCCCTTTGCCAACGCTGAGCAGCTTGTACGCGAGATACATGTCCCGGGCCGCTTGGATGTCGTGCTTCCTCAGTGCCTTGAGAGACTGGAAAGCCTTGGCAAAGTCCCCCTTCTCCATGTACCACCTAGGGCTCTCGGGCATGCAGTACACGAGCACGCCGACAATCATGGGCGGGACGGCCGTGACTCCAATCATCCATCGCCACTGCGAGTTGGGGCCCAGGAAGTCGACGTTCTGGAACGCGATCGAGACGACAAACCCGAGCATGATCCCAAACGCCGTCCACATCTGCCACATCATGGTGAGGGCGCCGCGGATGGTCTTGGGCGCGCACTCGGCTGCGTAGACGGGCGTGGTGCTCGACTTGGCGCCGACGGCCAGGCCGAGGACAAAACGGGCGACGAGCAGAGAGACCCAGTGCTTCGAACAGGCCTGCCAGATGGCAGTGGCAAAGGCGAGGAAGCAGGAGAAGGCAATGGTTCCGCGGCGGCCCCATCTGTTGTTGAGGGGGGCATTGAGCCAGCAGCCCACGAGCGCTGCGGCAGCATACGGGGAGCCGTTGACGAGGCCCTGCAGCAGCTTGTCGGTGATTCCAAACTCTTCAAAGTAGAACGCCTGCCGCAGATACCGTCAGTCGTTTGCCTTGCCGGGTCCGCCGCCACGGTCACTTACCTGGGCTCCGTTGATGACGGTCTGGTCCATTCCCTGGACGATTGCGCACCCGGCACACAGCGCGCACAGAAAGTACAGCTTCCGGGGCGAGGATTTCCAGTGGTTCTGGGCCTCGAATCGCAACACCTCCTTGTCGTCGCCGGTGAGCTCAGTGAGCTTCTCGAAGCCGTCGGCCTGGTTGTGCGTCTTGGCCAAAAGGCTGCCTTTGCGGAACACGTCCCGATAGTCGACCAGCCCGTTGGCCTCCACGAAGACATCAGCATCCGCGATGATCTCGGCGTTGCTCATGTGCGCGAGCGGGTTCTGGAGGAATGCCGTGGTCGGGGGCCCTGCCTTTGCCAGCCCCTGGCCGGTGCCCCACGATTCGACCTGGGCGGGAGGCTCCTTCATCTCCTCCTCGCTAGGCATCGCGACCGTCTGGTTTTCAGGGGTAGTCATTCTTGAAGGCCGACTGAGGGCCAGCGTACGAATAAGTACGCGAGTGCTTTGCTGCGCTGGGGAAACTAGATGTTTGTGAAAGAGTGAGGGGAGAATGCAGGCAGTGTCCGGGGGGACAAGATACTTATACGAGATCGTGAAGCCCCTTCTCCCTTACGTACTTGTACGCGAACTAAAGAGCAAAAGGGAACTCTATAGACGGTCACCTGGACAGCTAAGTTCTTCCCTTCCGGACGGGCTTGTCAACAGCCTGCTGGATAGACTCGCGGGGTGCGTCCGGTCGTGGCTTAAGCTTTTTTGGCGGCATTTCCCTCGCCAGAGGCCTCTGCAAGCTTGGGCTTGAATAAAACCCATGAATGCTTCTTGTTAATGCCAGGCACGGGGGCCTCGGGTCGGTGTCAACGTCGGAAGGAAACGGCATCGCTCGACAGCCATATCACCCCCAAGAGTGGTGACGGCGAGCGCTTGAACGCGAGTCGATATTGGGGCCAACACGACGTGTCCCTTTCCAAGCCACCGACATGCTTAACCTCTAGGCCCGCATAGTAGGTCGCCTTGCTTGCCTTGATTTGGCTACTGCGGGCCGCGGTCGACGGTCGAACGACGGGCTGAACAGCCAGTCGACTGCAGTGGTGCCTGCAACAAGGAAAATGTATCCCGCGGCAAACATTGAAGCAATACTTAGCACCCAATGGCTAGAGAGGCGTCTTCCAGGGAATGTGCCCTTTGGGTTGTGTTCCGCGTTCGACCACATCTGAACGTCGGTGTTTTCACATACGCGTCTTCCCGTCTCTCGATGTTGCCTTTGGGGCTGGTGGGCGAACGGTCGAGCTAGGTCAGAAAGCCCAAGCCCTAGATGCACATGTTGAAGCTTATCTGACAGTGTCATGTTGGCCTCGGTTGCGACGCTCCTAGCCGTGGATAGATGTCGGGGGCATGTACTGCAATATATTTATTCACGTGCACGGGCGAGTGGCTGCGGCTCGTAGATGTTGATGGCGGAAGCGAGCGCGTCAGATTGCTCAGTTCGCTTCAACCCATGGCATCGGCCCCATTTCCTGCGCTGCGACGTCCTTTGTAGATTGGTTTCCGTAGACTAGTCCATCATCGGCGCTCTCCATTGACGCCCAAGCACTACGCAGAGCGTTTACGCGGACACTTACCCGCATCCCGTCCGGCAGATTCGATGTGCTGATGACCATGAGCGTCAAGGGCTGGTTGGTGAAGAAGGTGGTCGTGGCGCTGTCGATGCCGCCGTTGAGGAACACCTCGAGGACGGAGCGGTCAATGACGCCGCTCATGTTCCACGAGTTTCCCGACCACAGGCTGTAGGTTGAGAACTTGTCCGCGAAAAATACGTCTTCAAACCCGCGTACGCCTCCTCGGTCGAGGAAGAAGGGCTTATCGCCGCCAAAGTATATCCCGCCGCTGAGGTATTCTCCCGTCCGGGGACTAACAAATGAGAAATTCATGGTCGCCAGTGCAGATATCCCACTCTCAGGTATGCCGGTTACGTTTGCCTCCCAGTACAGGGCATTTGACGGCACCTCGGAAAAGTCAACCGCCAGGGTGCCATTCGCAAGGCTATTGTTTGACGCCAGCGCGTCTCCCAGGACAGGGCTCAGGTCGTAGGGCTTGGAGGCCAGTTTCCAGCCGACACGCTCCGCCTTGGTCAGGTACGTCCGTCGTGGGAGGCTCATGGCGCTTCTCCATCCTTCCCCGACGGTTGGAACTGCCTGCGTGTACTGCCAGTTGGAGGCCCATGCCATCAAGACCGGATCCTCGTCCTCCGGCACGCCGTAGAAGAACTGGCCGGCGTAGTTGTCCTTGCCAAAGTCGACTATCCTCGCGGCAGCGTCGACGGCCTGGAAATGGGTCCCGTTGAACGTCCCTGGATAGTACTGAGCGACGGATCCTCCGAGTGGCGCACCGGGGTTGATTGAGACTACCATGAGCCACATGCCGTTCTGTCTCCTGCCCCTGTCATCGACATACGGCATACGCACCAAGTTTGGGCATTCCCACTGCAACCCGAGGAGCCCTTGGTTTGAGAAATTGGATGCTGGCGTCCAGTCAATGAGGTTCGGAGACGTGAAGATGCCAACGGCAAAGTCGTGCGGATATGCCACTGCCATGACCCAGTGGTCCTCGTACCAGATGACCTTGGGGTCGCGGAACTGGGGCGAGTCGCTTGGGATGACGGGATTGCCCCGGTACGCGACGAAGCTGTATCCATCGTCGTGGGAATAGGCGATGGCCTGCGCCTGCGGGCCAGGGCTCCCATCTGGGGTGTACTCTGCCAGTGTCTGGCTGAGAGATTAGCTGAACGCCTCGGCCCAGTTCGAGCATCCACACTCACGTAGATTGCCACGACGCCGTTGGCCTGGTCTGGAAAGAAGCCAGACGTGTTGTTTCGGTCTATGACGGCACTCCCGGAGAAGACGAAGACGTCCTTTTTCGGGGGAAACAACGCAATGGGCTGGTTCACCCAGTGGTATAGGTCCCGCGAAGTGGCGTGTCCCCAATGCTGGTTCCCAGCCACAAAGCCGGTGGGGTTGTACTGGTAGTAGAGGTGCCAGGTGCCGTTGTCGTCGCGAAACATGCCATTCGGGTCGTTCATGAAATGCTGCGGAGGAGAAAAGTGAACCCGCGGCCGGTGCTGTCCGCCGTAGTCGCCAACTATGGGGGTGCCAGAGGGAATATTTGGCCCGATGTACGGGCTCGCGGAGGGCGTTGCGGATAGCGTTGCTGATGTCGTCGAGTTATCCGCGAGACACAGGCCTGCGAGCTGCCAAAATCCGACGGTCAAACTCAGCAACGAGCGTACCATTTCGACAGACGGCACGAGCAAGGCGCAGAAGCGGGCAACAGCGTGTTGCGATGGAGGACATGTCGAGGGATGCCGTCATGAAGTTGCGGAACGATGGGAGTCCCCTTGTAGAACAGGCAACGGCCGCAGTCCGCAATTGGCGAATGGAATTTCAGCCATTGATGCGCACCCCGCATGGAGTGGAGGAAGCGTGAAATGTGCGTGCTCAGATGTGACGATGATTCATCAATACTCGCAAAGCCCAGAGTGGTCGCATCGGCGGGTACCTACTCGTACGAAACTATTCGTATGATATAGAGAGGTGGATATGTTTGTACTTTGTAGTGCGGGGCCCGCAGCCGCACGAAGTATAGATGCAGACCCTTTGCCTGGTGTTGCCTGGAGCACCACCGATAGCCTACTCCTTCACCACATCGCGAGGCTCATGAGGTGGCTTTCAAAGCTTCGAGGGCGTGTCCGTGAGATGGTAAAGTCTAGCTGGACAATCAGCATCCAAACCCGCCGTCGTATCTCGCCTACAATGGGGATAGGTTCGGAAAGTGCTTGGCATCACGGTGGTATCTAGAATGCATAGCAATTTGAACCATAGTCGCAGCGAGAATCCAGACGCCAACCTCTGTATCTCCAGTACGTATGACCCCCCTTTCGTATAGTGATCCAAGAGAAGCCATTGCCTAACCTTCTCTCGATACCTGTCTATGGACGTGCTTTCTTGGGACGCTTGAGCAGATTGGGCGTTGGTAGGCGAGGTGTTGGATGGGGCCATGACAAGCCGCTGGAACTGTGTCGAGAGGCTCATCATACTGAACAGTAGGCCAACCCACATGATGGGTGTGGCCCCGGGGTCTTCCAAAAACTGGCATACCAGTACTAACGTTAGTATCAGCTTGGAAGGCCACTCCCAACTCTGGCAGGCGACCATCAGGGGAAGCCGAAGGTCCGTACTTCTCGGAGGAATTTGCCGCTTGAGGAATACCTGGTCTGTGTCAGTGGGACGGGCATCACCGGACTCGTCGGAGGAACGGCCAGCTTTACATCCTCCGATCACTCGTCGTCCTGCTCGAAGTAATCCCTCAGTCCAGCAATGTTACCGAGCACGGCGGCCCAGTGTGCGCTGCTGCCGTAGCTGGCGGGAGATTTCTGAATCCTGAGACTACCATAATCGGAGGGAGAGGGCGACATTTGGCGTTGAATCTCGTCACTCCTACTCAGCGGGGCCGTGCCTCATGATTCCCCAATTCGCTTGGCGTAGCGTCAGGTGGGAGCGCATGGTCTCCGATGGCAGTTGCAAGGAGATGTGTGCGAGCTCGAGGCCGTCTCCTGCATGAGGCTCAGAACCAGGTTCTCGAGGCGGTTGATGCGATCCTGCACGCTTCTAGAAGGACTCTTCGGTAGGGCAGCAACGGGATTGGGTGCGTAAGCGCACGAGGTGCCTAGGCCCCTGCTCGCACAGTTGCTGCATGGGTGTAGACGGTCGCATCGTAGCCAACCGGTGGCCAATGTTAGCTTCTATGGTGACAAAAGGCCGTGGCTGTGCTGGTCAATGGAATACAGCAGAGTGAGAGTGAGGGGCCCCTGATGGTTGTGGCAGTGGCGGCTTGCCTTCTCAGGCTGGGTTGGTGAGCACAAGTACACTTTATACCGTGTTTGTGAGATTCGCTTGCAGCCCCTGATCTGCAGTGATGATGGGACGTTTGCCATGTCCGCGGACGGGAGTCGTTGGTAGAAGAGTAGTGTTGGTTGACTGTGTGGGTGTCACGTGATGCTCGGAGGTCGTGGTCCTGTGTATCTAACCGGATCTCGGCCCAGGCACGGATTCTTACGGAAGCTATGTCCGAGAGTGTCATTCTACGCTCCGAATATTTGGCTTCAGATGGCTCATCGTTTGTATATCAATATGGCAGAGATGGTGTCGGTCTCGGCAAGTGCTCCGAAGAGATCACCCTCAGTCACCGTCATTGCATGTTTGCCCGTAGCGTGTGGCCCAGATATCAATTATATATCATGGATAAAAGCCTTTTACCTCCGTCTTTGATGCTTGGTCAACAATAGTGCTGAAATTCCTTGTTATTGACACCTCTCGACTTGAATAAGCTCGCCGGCCAAGGGGCGCGCCGACACCTTGCATAGCGCGGTCTTTGCTCAGCATCTTGGCATACCCAGCTCATTTTGAGCAGTTCGAATAACTTTGCAATGTCCGTGGCAAGCGGACAGCAATCTCGGGGTGGCCAGGTTCTAACCGATGCCCACGGTTGCGAGTTGGAATCCGGGCAAAGTACAGAAAGTTGCCGTGCCATGATCGCTAATCGCAGCTTGGCGGATCTAGTCTAGTAGTGAGATAGCCTTGGGTATAGGGTAGGTGGGCAAGACCGCGGAAGTGCTCGAATGTGTACGTACTCCGCAATCGTGGCCTGTCTGCGATAATGATTCATAGATACTCGCAGAGACTAAGGTGAGTGGTTGTATGACAGGCGCTTACTGGTGGATGTACTTTGGCCCACGGTTCGTCGACGCTGTAGATGCGGGTCCCTGCTTTGGCGTTGCTGGGCCAACATCTACATGCAGCCCACTTGTTTGGGCACCTGGCGACATACACTTCACGTCACTCGGCGGCTTCAGCCCCCAGGACATCTCTTGAAAGCTCTCGCCAACGCCGCCGGCCTCCTTTGCAACGACAAGCCAGCTGCGCTGCGCATTATCAACGTCTACTCTCCCTCCATCGTCGTGCGACGCTCCCAGCTATCATCGGGGCAGCGCGAATAGCCAACGGCGGTCCAAGATCACCAACATTCCAGACTCCAGCTTCACAATCCACACAAACCCACACTCGCGCCGCAATCACCATGGATCGGCCAAACACGCCGTCTCGGCCACCAGACTACAGCCTGCCCAGCTACGACGACGAGAATGACACCCCCACCGGTCAGAGCGCCGCCGCCGTCAGGCTGTTAACCTCGGTTGAGGAGCCCGCCGAGAGCTTCATCACTGCGTATGTAGCACCACCACTGCCTGCCATCACCCTCGAGGATTCTGCCTCTCCCTCTGCCTCTTGCGCTCTCCACCCTCCCCTGCTGCTCCAGCCCTTGCGCTACGAGCCTCTTGGTCCCCACCCCTGGCTGTCAACAAGAGCCCAGAGCCCGCGTCTCCTTCGACAGCATCGCAGCTTGATAGCCTTAAGAAAGAGGAAGAAGCGCGGGTGCCCCCTTTCCGAGCCCCTTCCCATTCCTTCCCATCTCACAGGAACCAGTCTCCCCTGGCCCGCGCGGAACCTGCAAAGCTGCAGCACCCCAAGAGGTCTACGCACGGTAGCCTCTGGACCGTCCAAGAAGCTCTGCCTGCCATACCCGACGTGCCGAGTGACCGGCTCAGGCAGCGCAAGAGCTGCAGCATCGGCGGCGCTCCGTTGACGCTGATGGCGCGGAGCGGAGGGCAGCAAGAAGCCGCCACGATGAACAAGCAGTCACGCTCACACCGTCCACCTCATAGTGCCAGGTCGACCAGACGATCCTACCAGCCCAGCGTCATCTCGTCGCATTCGCGATCTGGGTCGGTGCTCGACGACGCCCCGAGAATGCCGCCTCCAGACTCTACCTACGTCCCCTTCGCCAGCAGGGAGAGCGGCTCGCCTCACAGGCCCTGGTCCCCGTCGAGAGCATCCGACTATACGCGGCCACCAGCTTCCAACGTCTCGTACGAACCCTCGAACCTCAACGGCAGCCCCAGGCCTGGCACGCCCTCGTCTCGCTACGGCGGCAGCCCTCGGCGTCCACTGCCCCCGGCGCCTCTCTTCTCCAACTCGGCTCGGGACTCGCAGGCCTTTGCAGACGACGCGACCGTGTCCATCCCTCTCGACGGCAGTGACGATGTCTTCGCCCCAGCGTCGGACCTGAGCGAGTCCCGCCCGGTGCCCGTGGACCGCGCCTCGTACATGTCCGCATCCCAGGAGACCTTGAGTGAGGACCCGGACACGTATGAAAAGGTCGAGCACTACGGCCCTGCTCCGGACGGTGCCCAGGAGCGCCGTGGCGTGCGCGCGCCGCAAATGTCCACCAAGGAGGTGCAGCTCATCAACGGCGAGCTGGTGCTCGAATGCAAGATCCCTACCATTCTCTACAGTTTCTTGCCCCGGCGCAACGAGGTCGAGTTCACGCACATGAGATACACGGCCGTCACCTGCGACCCCGACGATTTTGTCGACCGGGGATACAAGCTCCGCCAGAGCATCGGTCGGACGACCCGGGAGACAGAGCTGTTCATCTGCATCACCATGTACAACGAAGACGAGTTCTGCTTTACGAGGACCATGCACGCCGTCATGAAGAACATCGCTCACTTCTGTTCCCGCTCCCGCTCCCGCACCTGGGGCGAGACCGGCTGGCAGAAGATTGTCGTGTGCATCATCTCAGACGGCCGTGAGAAGATCAATGCCCGCACGCTGGATGCACTGGCTGCCATGGGCGTCTACCAGGACGGCATCGCTAAGAACTATGTCAACAATCGCGCCGTCCAAGCCCACGTGTACGAGTATACGACGCAGGTGTCTCTCGACTCGGATCTCAAGTTCAAGGGTGCCGAGAAGGGCATCGTTCCGTGCCAGATGATCTTCTGCCTCAAGGAGAAGAACCAGCGCAAGCTCAACTCGCACCGCTGGTTCTTCAATGCCTTCGGCAAGGCCCTGAACCCCAACGTGTGCATCTTGCTCGATGTAGGGACGCGCCCGGGGGGCAACTCGCTCTACCACCTGTGGAAGGCTTTCGACACCGACTCCAACGTCGCTGGTGCTTGTGGCGAGATCAAGGCCATGAAGGGCAAGCTGGGGTCCAACCTCCTGAATCCGCTCGTGGCATCCCAGAACTTTGAGTACAAAATGTCCAATATCCTTGATAAGCCGTTGGAATCCGTATTCGGGTACATTACGGTGCTCCCCGGCGCCCTCAGCGCGTACCGATACCATGCGCTGCAAAACGACGAGACGGGGCATGGGCCATTGAGCCAGTACTTCAAGGGGGAGACTCTTCATGGCCAGCATGCCGACGTGTTCACGGCCAACATGTACCTCGCCGAGGATCGCATCCTCTGCTGGGAGCTGGTGGCTAAGCGAGGTGAGCGGTGGGTGCTCAAGTATGTCAAGGGATGCACCGGCGAGACCGACGTGCCTGGTAAGTCTTGCCTCCAGCGCTGCGACCCCCCTATCCCTCTTCTGTGGAAAGTTGTATCTAATGGCATGAAACTAGACTCGGTACCTGAATTCATTTCGCAGCGCCGACGATGGCTCAACGGCGCCTTTTTCGCCGCCGTCTACTCGCTCGTCCAGTTCCGGCAGATCATGGGGACCGACCACACCATTGCTCGCAAGGCGCTGCTGATCATCGAGTTCGTCTACCAATTCATCCAGCTTCTGTTCACCTACTTCTCTCTGGCCAACTTTTACCTCACCTTCTACTTCATTGCCGGCGGCTTGGCGGACCCGGAGGTGGATCCCTTTGGTCACAATATCGGCAGCGTCATCTTTACGATCCTGCGGTACACCTGCGTGCTTCTCATCGCGACGCAGTTCATCCTGTCGCTCGGCAACCGGCCTCAGGGCGCGAGGAAGCTGTATCTGGCGAGCATGATCATCTACGGCGTCATCATGTTGTATACCACCTTCGCCTGCATATACATTGTCATACGGCAGCTCACCGCGAAGCGAGAAGACGGCAAGGGGCTGGAGATTGGCAACAATGTCTTTACCAACCTCATCGTCTCCACGGCTTCCACCATTGGCCTGTACTTTTTCATGTCCTTCCTCTACCTCGATCCCTGGCACATGTTCACCTCGACCTTGCAGTACTTTCTCCTGCTCCCGAGCTACATCTGCACCTTGCAGGTCTATGCCTTCTGCAATACGCACGACGTCACCTGGGGCACCAAGGGCGACAACGTCATGAAGACGGACCTGGGAGGCGCCGTGGGTAAGGGCCAGACGGTCGAGCTGGAGATGCCCAGCGAGCAACTCGACATCGACAGCGGCTATGACGAGGCGCTGCGCAACCTGCGAGATCGCCTCGTCGTACCCGTCCCGCCCATCAGCGAGGCGCAACTGCAGGAAGACTACTACAAGAGCGTGCGGACGTACATGGTGGTGACGTGGATGATTGCCAACGGCATTCTCGCCATGGCCGTGTCCGAGGTCTACAGCAACAAGGGCATGGGCGACAACTTCTACCTCCGCTTCATCCTCTGGAGCGTCGCCTCGCTCGCAATCTTCCGCGCCCTCGGCTCCACCACCTTTGCAATCATCAACGTCGTCAACATCATCGTCGAGGGAAGGCTACGCATGAGCGTAAAGATGCCCCAGTGGATGGGCGGCGTAGGCAGCAAGCTGAGCGAGACGGTCAGCAGCGTGGGCAGTAGCCTCAAGAGCTGATGCGGAAACAAGTATGGAATGAAGTGTGATTTCTGATGCAAGGAGTTTGATGCTGTTGTTTTTATGTTTTGGGAAGTACGGCCCATGTGGATATATGTGGGTGTGTGTACGATGAAATGTCTTAATGGGATATGGACAATGTTGTATGTGCAAGGGGTGCTCGTACATAGACGCTTCTTGCCCGTGACCTGCATGGGGCGAGGCTTCGGGTAGGGTAAAAGTATATCCCGTACTGATGAATGGATGGCGTTCGAGTCTCTCGCAACACTCTGCTACTTATTTCCGGGTCACGCAACAGTAGCTGAAGGACATGACAATCCGTCCACAGAGATGCTCTAGAGGCTACCAAATGGGCAGGCAGGCTCGTAATGAAACCCTTCACTTTGTCATCTGTAGGTTCTCTAAATGGTATTGTTTTCCACCAGGTACGCCGGCCAATTTAGTCACTATGCACAGTAATACAGCCATCAACATGGACCAAACACACGCCGCAACCTCAGTCCTCATCGGATTCCTCTTCCGCGACCTGTTCTCGCACGTCAGTATTCGACTTCCAATTTCTAAGCCCCAGGGGGGTGGATAGCTCAACTTACGTCGTCGTGGAAGTTTTGTCCATCTGTCGTGGCCTTGATGACGCCAGAACGAATGCAGAAGTCGCCAAACTTCTCGTCTTCGTGCCTCTCCAGCGCATACCTCTTCAACAGCGGCTTCATGATGTCGAGAATCTCGTCTTCCTTGATGCTCGACCGATACAGCTTGTTCAGCCGTTGGCCGTGGTACCCGCCACCGAGGTACATGTTGTACGCGCCGTACGCCTTGCCAACGAAGGCCACCTCCGCCAGCCAGGGCCGAGCGCACCCGTTGGGGCAGCCAGTCATTCGCATGACGATGGAATTCTGCCGCAGGCCATTCTCCTCGAGGCATGACTCCAATTTCGAAATGAGCACCGGCAGGTATCGTTCCGACTCGGCCATTGCCAGGCCACAGGTCGGGAAAGCCACGCAAGCAGACGAGCTGAGGCGCAGGCCAGAGAACTGAACATTGTCCAACTTGTACTCCTTCATGAGCTTCTTCATAGCAGGCAAGTCTTCGTCCTTGACGTTGCTGAGGATCAGGTGCTGGTTGCCTGTGAGACGGAACTCGCCCTTGTGCACCTTTGCAATCTCTCGAAGGCCAGTCTTCATCTGGAATTCGGGGGTATTTTCGATGCGCCCGTTCTCGATAAAGAAGGTAAAGTGGTTCAGGCCCGTCTCGTCCCTTTGCCAGCCAAAAGTGTCGACGTTGCTCTTGAATTCAAAGGGACGCTCCTTTGCAAAGGCCTTGCCCCACAGCTCTTCGACCTTGCCTCGAAACACATCGACGCCCATGTCGTCGATGGTGTACTTGAGACGGGCGTGCTTGCGGTTCTTGCGGTCGCCGTGGTCTCGCTGCACGAGCATGATCTTCTCGCACGCGATGTGGACATCCTCTACCGTGCAGAACCCGAACATCCGACCAGTCTGGGGATACGTCTTCTTGTTGTTGTGAGTGGCACCCATGCCACCGCCAGCCAGCACGTTGAACCCTTCTAGGTTTCCATCCTTGCCCTTGATGGCAATCAGGCCAATGTCGTGCGCGTAGACGTCGGTGTCGTTGTGCGGAGGGATGGCGATGGTGATCTTGAACTTGCGAGGGAGGTATGTAGGGCCGTACAGCGGCTCGAAATCTTGCACGGCATCACCAGCCACCTGGGTTTTCTTGTCGTTGTCATCCGTGAGCCAGATTTCATGGTACGCATTCGTCGATGGCAACAAGTGGTCGCTAATCTTCTGCGAGCAGGCGAAAACTTGCTTCTGGTACTTGGACTGTGTCGGCAGAGAGCTGCACATGACGTTGCGGTTCACGTCGCCACAGGCCGCGATGGTCGTCATGAGCGCTCGGTTGATGGCTTGCATCGCAGGCTTGAGCTTGCCCTTGACTATGCCGTGGAACTGGAAGGTCTGCCTTGTCGTGAGTTTCATGGTCTCGTTGCCCAAGGCCGTGCTGATGTCGTCCATTTGCACCCATTGTTTGGGCGTAGAAATGCCGCCGGGCAGTCTGCAGCGGATCATGAAGGAGTACGCTGGCTCCAACCCCTGGGTCTTCCTCTCGTCCCGGACGTCGCGGTCATCCTGCATGTAGGTGCCGTGGAACTTGGTCAACTGCTGGTCGGCAGCAGAGATCGCGCCGGTGGTCGGGTCATTCAGTCCCTCGACGATGGTCCCACGCAGGTAGTTCGACGCCAACTTGATGTCTTCGTTGGTGATTGGCGGTGGCTCCTCCGGCAGGCCGTCAACCTTGTCCACACCAAGAGCCTGCCAGATATTGGGCTCCCACTCCTGGTAGCCAGTTTGATACGCATCGGGATCTTGGTCATCGCCCAGGCCAGTGTCGGCGAAGCGCTTGCCCCCGAGGTTTCCCAGGACTCTGTCGAGGTCCTTGGCCGGCTTGTTGTAGAAGATCCTGTCCTCCTTGCGAGGCCAGTAGTGGCTATCGCCCAGGCCAAAGATGGAGTAGTTGACTGTCGCCAAGTCGAGATCTGTGTTATCCTTGATGGCATCCCAGAACGACAGTCCGTTCTGAGGGAATTCTCCCTGGCCGGCTGTTGACGTGAGAAACACGATGTTCTCCTCGCTGGGCAAGTCCTCGACCGGGTAGTCTTCCATCGCCAGGACGGTCGTCTTCAAGCCTCGAGCCCTGCCTCTGTTGCCCAGGCGCTTCGCCAAGGAGGCGGCATTTCCGTTGTCTGACGCAAACAGAATAGTCAAAGGGGCGCCGAGAAGGCCTTCCAAGAGCTGGTTATATGCATCCTTGGCCTTCCTCTTCTGCTGAGCGCGCACTTCTGCTCCAAAGTCCTGCGCCAAGCTGGCGGCAAACTTGGGCTCCTTCCTCATAAGCTGGGTCAGTTGGTTGTCCCTGGCCAGGAAGGTCTTCAGTTCTTGCTTGATCAACTCGGAGTCGAGGGAAAAGTTTGGCTCTCCCTTCTGCTCGTTCTCAGGGTTCCATCGGTACAGAGGCCAGTAACCGGCGTCTACTGCTTTCTTGGTCTCCTGAAGAACGGTCAAAGGCGAGTCCGTTTCGCCAAAGTAAGGCAGGTAGGCCAAGATGACCGAGGGGCCATTGAACCTGTCGGCCTCGAGCATCGCTTGCAAGACCTGGGTGTATGAGCTGTACACGGCGGTGGAAGCCACGTAGACGTTGCCAAAGTTCATGGCGTACAAGCCAACGTCCTTCTTTCTGCGGCCGGCATCAGCGGCAGCTTTCTCGGAATAAGGCGTCGAGTCGATAATGAGCATGTTGACGTTCTCGCCCGAGGCAAGGACGTGGTGCACTCCAGAGTTTCCGAGATCGTAAGCCCAGGCATCAGAGCCCATGAGCCACAGGGACTCTTTGCGGAACAAGCCGCGCTTGGCAAGCAGACCCTGCGCTGTTGTTGACCCGTCGGCTTCCAGGTGAGATATGACATCGTCGGCTATTTCGTTGGACTTTGCAAGGTCATGGGCGTTCATGGCCCACCGGGCGAGCCAGCTCTTCGGCTCATCGGTCTTGAACGCGCCGCCGCTCGCGGCGTCCTTGACTTCGGTCACGAAACGTCCTCGATGCTCCTTGCGAGCCAGCAGGGACCCAAACCCAAACGCCGGGCTTGCAGAGACCGTGGCAGAGATGCCGGTGTTCTGCGACTTCAACGCATTGGCGATGTAGGTCCTCTTCCCAAAGAGCTGATCAAGGATCTTGGAGTAGGCGGTCTCCACCTGGGGAGGTTCCAACCCGTGGGCTGCTGACGGCCGTGGCGCATTGCTGACCCCAACCTCGAGGTTCTGGACGGGCTTCTCTGCCATCAGGTTCTGCACGACCCCACGGATGGCCTGTGTGGTCGCCTCGGGGGAAATGTACCCCAGCTGGTAGCCGACGATCGTCTCGACACCGCCGGGTCCACGGTTGACAGACGACAGGACGTCAATGAGCAGAGGACCCCACTTGGTGGTTGCGCGGTGAATCTGCTCCAGGACAGCAATTCTCTTGACGGACTTGGGGAGAGCCTCGACGAGTTTGGAGCCGATCCACGGCCGGTAGAGACGTGGTGTGAGGATGCCAACTTTGGCGAAGATGTCGTCAGGCTTGGCCCGGTCGACAGTCTCGGCAAATGCGCCCGTGTCGGAGCCGAATATGAAGAGACAGTTGTCGGCATTGGCAGGCCCCGTATACTCGAAGGCGCTGTACTGCCTCCCCAGGGCCGTCTTGATCTGGGACCAGATGCGGGTCGCACACGTGTAGATGTCCTCGGAGGTGACTTGGGGTGGCACGGCTTCGACGGTGGTGGCGACAGAAGACGGCGCCATAGGGGTCGACGATTCGCTGGCTTCGCTGGACTTGACCGAGGTACCGGTGGAAGTGGCCTTTGAAGCATCAGCGCTGGCGGGAGGCGGAAGACCGGTATGCTTTGCGGGACCGGGGCCGGGTAGCGTCGTCCCTGGGTGGTCTGAGGAGACGGCGACATGGCCATCATCGGCGTAGATGCCTGACGCTGAGATGGCGCCGGACTGGAACCTCCTCACGCTCTCAATGTCTAGGATGTCGAGAACCACGGCGGCGTCCTCGGCGGCAATCGGCTCGTCGTCAAGGGACGTCTCGGGCGCGAAGAAGTGGACGACGCCCTTGCCAGTGCGCACAGCCAAGGCGTGGGCCGTAATGGCCATATCCTGGGCCTCTTGCAGGGTTTCCGACTGCAAAAAGGTCCATCCCGAGTTCCTGATGGAGGTAATGGCCGAGTAGTCGGCGTGGCTGCTCGGCTCGAGGGATACATGGAGGACCACGGGGTAGTTTGCCAGCCTGTAGAGGTGGGAGATGGCGGGCAGGAGGACCGATGACGGGGTGGTGACGGCGACGAGCTTGCCGGAGCGGATGGGGGCGAAGACCGAGAGCAGCGGGTCCGCATTGTGTCGCACGGATTGAATCTGGAGTTTGCGAGTCAGCCATTGCGCGTGTCGATGGATGGGTCGCCGAGGTGCTGACCCCGGCGTCGACTTACATGAGGCACAGCGTCCGGGGTCGTGGCCACCAGGCTATGGTCTCTGCGCCCGGCGTATCGCTTCAGGTGGGACGAGAAGTCGGAGTCGGCAGCCAGCGATGGCTGCACGGAGACGACGACATCGCTGGAGAGGTAGGCGATTCTGGCCACTGCGCAGGAGGAGTCGGTCAGCCGGTGGATGGGTGAATGAAGGGGTGCCGAAGCAATCGGCTGCCAGCCCACCGCGGGGCGCGGGGCAGCATCGCATCACATCACGTACCGGCTTCTTGAGGCGTGCGAATCTGGTGAGGAGCCTCCATGGTGCTGCTGCCGTCTCCAGGTGACGACGGATTGGGGGTTTGCCGGAAGAGAAAAGCCATGGCGGCGACCTGGGCGAGCAATGGTAATAAAGGCGAGGCCCTGCTCCCGGGACGGCTTCAGACTGCCAGCGGGCGAGCGCCTTGGAATGCCCAGTCCCTCGCGGGCTAGGCCAGCCACGGCGTCCAAGCTGGCTGTTGGCAGGGTGCGAGGCCCCAGAAATTCCCACTGGGGAAGCTCTCAGCGCTCCATTCCCCGCAGGACCCGCGAGTTTTCTGAGGATTGCGTGATCGCCTAGCGGCCAGTCGTGCGCCCGGGCGATTGCGAGATCGCACATTACAAATTTCTATCGTCAGATTTGCCGTCCAGCCCACCTGGTCAGGGCCCCCCCGACTTCCGCGCCCGACAGGCCGAGAGCTGCGATGATGTGATGGCTGTCCGTACCCAACTCCCGGTAACCGAACAGGGGAACGTACGAGTGCGTATCATGTGGTGATCCATGTCATTGAGCCTCCCCGTCGGGTGTACTTGTATATTATCATTGTTTCTCCCCGAATGCCGGCTGGTCGGCCTATTACATGCGGCACCGCCGACACGCCGCCTCGGCAGCTGCCAACCGCTATATTCGCCCAGGTAACATCATTCATCTATATCCAGTGACCCACGCGCCCGACACCGCCCAGGCCGTCTCCCGTTTAGGCTTTTCCGTGATGGTGATACGTGGAGTTCGGATCGCGTCATCCAACCCCGGCTCCAACACTGCGAGACCGACCGACCGACCGACCGACCGATCGACCGACAGACAGACAGACAGACAGACAGCCATACAGACTCGCTCGATCGCTCGTCGACATCCATCAAACTTCTCCCGCCAACGTGGCCCCGTCGTTCGGTTTGCGGTTCGTGTTCCTCTCCCAGTCCTCCGTCCCGGTAATGTCCAGCCAGTATCCTCTACCGAAAGACACCATCAGCCTGCCCAGCCGTCCCTTTCGGCCGTCGCCGTCGGGCAGGTCCATGGCAAACGGCCCTTCGCGCTCGTCCACTCCAGGGCCCTCGAGCATCATCAGCTGCATGTATTTTTGCAGTACCTGCCGCGCAAAGGCCATGACCACGACGCTGAAGTACACCCGGATCAGCGTCAGTACCACAATCAGAAGCATGCTCGTCGCCGTCTCCTGGGGCACCACTTTGCCGTGCATCTGGCTTTCCCGCCGCAGGCCCTCCAGGCCCTCCACAACAAGGTAGGGAAGAGATGATGCCGGCCGCGTATCGGCTCCGTCGCTCGTAGTGCTGGCGAAGTACCACTCGAGGCCGAACGCCGCCGTGTAGGCCCCGTTGATAGCCGTGTCGAGGAGATACAGCCATGCCAGCGCCAGGCACTCAAACGGGCTTTGTCGTCGGATGTTGGGAATCAGGTAGACGAGCAGCGCCAGCACGGCGATCGAGTACACGTATGTCGAGAGTTGCAGGAGCGACAGCTGGTAGCCGGTCAGGATCGCCAGTAGTCCGTACACCCCCGTGACCTTGTTGAAGACGAGGGCGAGCGAGATGAGCTCCGTCCCCGTCTGAAGACTGACCAGGCCAAAGAGGCTCTGCGCATGAATGTTAGCACCGTGCCCGGCTCCGGGAAGGGGTAGGAGACTGCGATCCAGCCTCGCCGTGGCAGCCAGCGTACCTGGGGGCGGGGGGCCCGCAGATATAGCCTTGTGAACTTGGACATGATGGTGCTGATGCTGATGTTGATGCCTACTGAGCCCAGAGAAGCCGTCTCGCGTTCCCAAAGCCGGCTTCAATGCTGTCACGAGACCGCAGGAGTTGACGAGAGCGACGGGGACAGAAAGAGGCAGGCAATGATGGAAATGATGGCAGCGTCAGGGGTCTCTCGAGGCCCCACTACCCTCGGCTACCGAAGCACGCTTTGTGGCTGGTGGCTTCCCGTCCGTGCAAGCACGGATGATGTAAGACGGCTAATTTTGCACGATGCCGGGTCACCTGACAAGTCACGGACGGCTTGGTTGATCCGCAGAGCATTGGAAGGTATTACAATTTACTATGCGCATATAGCCATCATAGGCTCGTCACCCCAACTGTATTATACAAGACACATGCGCCAACACACCCGCTATGCTCGATATCCTATCATGGGCCTGGGCGCACCGTCTCTTTCGCGGCATCAAACGAGCCTTGGGCCATCCACGCACTGGCGACTGTCAATCGACACTCCACCCCCAACCGTCTGGAGCCTAACATGAGCAGCCTTCCTGAGCGGGCTGTGACGTGTTCGTCTTGACATCGATCACTGGGGTACGCCTTGTGTCAGCATGAGCTTGGTTGCCGAGCAGTGGGTGGACGTACTCTGGCTTGAGGCTTGGGCAGCCGCATCCGTGCCCTCCATGCCGGGCAGCGCCTGTGCTATTCTCTTGAAGAGGTTCTTCACATTGTGGCCGAGCTTGGCACTGGTTTCCATAAACATCAAGTTGTTCTTCTTGGCCTCGTCTTCACCCTGTTGCGTGGTGACCTCGCGCTTGTCGTTCAAGTCGGTCTTGTTGCCCACCAGCACAATGATGACATCGTTTCCTCGCTCGGCTCTGACATCATCGATCCATTTCTTGGTGTTTTGAAAGGATTTCGCGTCTACGAAACCACGAGCCGTTAGTTAGTCGCCGCAAAGAACGCCGTAGCCAGGCAGGGCCGTGCGCAGGGAAGGCTTACTGGAGATATCGTAGACGACGACGGCAACGCTCGAGTCGCGGATATACGAGGGAATCAGGCTTCGGAACCGCTCCTGGCCTGCCGTATCCCATAATTGCAGCCGCACCGTCCTGTCCTCGAGGTACATGGTCTGCGCAGCAATCAGCATGGCTGGGGGTCAAGACGGCCCGATAGCGCCGCTCCCCTACCTTGGACAGGAAGTCAATGCCAATGGTTGCCTGGTACATGTTGTCGAACGAATCGTACATGAATCTCGTGATGAGAGACGTCTTTCCGACTGTTGCAAACAATGTCAGTCAGTCGCGGCGTCGGCTTGTTGGCGCCTAGGGATCTATGCATACCGCTCTGCTCCCCCAAGAACACCAACCTGGCGACGTTCTAGTTAGCACCAAAGGCCAACGCGCACGGATAGGGGCCTCGCGTACTTGAATTTCTTCAAGGGGTTATTGTAGGAACCACCGGCCTGCGCCATCTTGACAGATGCTAGGTGCACAGCACGACCGGCCGACCGTCCTAGAGTGTCTGCTACAGGCCTCACTCGACGGGTGGGCGGGAGGCGGAAACGGGGGGCAAATGGCTCGTGCGAATGCTCGGTTCGTCGTCGGCGTAGTAGCTCCGCTCCAGCCGTGCGGTCGAAGGCCTGCGCGATGAGCCGGTCTCGACGGATTCGACGCCAAAGGGTGCGTGTTCTTCCCTCCTCACGAGATGGGGTGTCGGTCAGTAAGGTAAGGTACGAGTAGGTAACAAAGTAGCGCGTGGAGAGAGCTACTGTCCTGCGCTTTGGCTGCGCGCCGCCCAACATGTCCGAGGCCGCACGTGGTGATAAGAAAAACGCCACCGTAACAAGCAACGTTTATAACGTACCCACAGTTCTGAACTGCCAGATTCGGACCACCGTCGGCACCAGAAACGGAGGTGGGCAGGCAGAAGCCCCGCTAAAAAAAAAAAGGTCGAGGAGAAAGTCGACTCCCCCACTGCTGGTGGCTTCGTCTGGGCTTTTCATCATCACCAGCCGAACCTACCATCGCGGGCTGTCGAGTCTGCTTCAGGTCGCGAAAATATGCCCATCATTCAGGGTCCCTCTTCGGGGTTCGGAGAGGCTCCGAAACAACATGGCCAACCCTCAAGGAAAGGCAAGAAAGCATGGAGGAAGAACGTCGATGTGACCGAGGTCGAGAAAGGCCTGGAGGACCTGAATGAAGAGGTTATCCGAGGGTAAGGGCTCTTTTGACAGAAATCAGAACAGCCATGTTAATGATTCTCACAGCGGTGTAATCAAGGAAAAGGCTTCCTCCGAACTCTTCACCATTGACGTGAAAGGCAACTCGAAAATCCCCAAGAAGCTTCCCAAGCGCATGGACAAGCTTCTCAGGGCCGACGAGATCATTTCCCAGCGCTCTGCCATCCCCGCCGTATCCATGCGCAAACGGCCTGGCGACAAGACGACCGACGGCATCATACCGGCCAAGCGCCAGCGAACTGATTGGGTGCCGCACAAGGAGCTGGCTCGTCTGCGAAAGGTCGCCGACGGACAGCATGAGAATACTGTGGTGGTAAAGGACGCTACATATGACGTCTGGGACGTCACTGAGGAGCCAAAAAGCATAGAAACGGGCGACTTTTTGCCAGAGAAGCAACGGGCGAAGGTGCCCAAGTCGATGAAGCAAAAGCCCGTGTCCTTGACGGCGAGCGGGAAGCCTGTACCTGCTGTGCAGCATCCCACTGGAGGGTACAGCTACAACCCCGTGTTTACCGACTACGAGGAAAGGCTTGCCGAGGAGAGCGCCAAGGCACTGGAGGCCGAGAAGCAGCGACTCGCAGCCGATGAATCAGATAGACAGAAGAAGGAGTCCGCAGCCAGGTCGGCCGCGGAGGCGGAGGCGGCGGAAGAGCGAGCTAACATGTCAGAGTGGGAGGAAGACTCGGAGTGGGAAGGGTTCCAGAGCGGCGTGGAAGACAACAAGCCGAGTGCCAAGCAGCCCAAGCGCAAGACACAAACACAGCGGAATCGCATCAAGCGCAGGAAGGAGGAGGAGCGCCTCGCTAGGCATAAGGCCGCCATGAAAGAGCGACGGGTGCAGGAGCAGCGGATCAAGGAGATTGCCGAAGAGCTGGCTGAGCGGGAACAGACGAAGGCTCTCATGCTGGCGGAGGAGTCTGACACGGCCAGCGAAGTGACGGACGATAAGTTGCGGCGGAAGCAGCTGGGGAAATTCAAGCTCCCCAAGAAGGACCTCGAGCTGGTGCTGCCAGATGAACTGCAGGAGTCTCTCAGGCTGCTGAAGCCGGAGGGCAACCTGCTCAAGGATCGCTATCGGAGCATGCTCGTCAGGGGCAAGGTGGAGAGCCGAAGACATATTCCCTTCAAGAGGCAAGCCAGGAGGAAGCTCACCGAGAAGTGGACCCACAAAGATTTTGTCTTATAGACGACGGTCCGAGATTGGCTTTCTTTTCTGGTTGGGGCACGATAGAGGAAATCAAGCGGCATAATGTTCCATTTGAGAACTGTCTCGGCGGCTGGCATATGTTCTGCGTAGTCTGGGCACTTACCCGGCAGGGCTTTGCCTTGTCTGTTGCTAGTCTCGGCATGTATACTGTCATCTATCTACGTCTAGGCGTTCGGAAACTGGTAAACTCGCATCTATATAGAATGGCTCATGTTCGCATGACTGTCCAATTCCCCCTCTTTGCCGCCTCTTCCCCACGGTACGCCTCGAGACATGATGCAGTGGCAGGAGTCTGGGCTCTATTCAAAAACTCATCAAGTCTACGCCACGAGTTGGTCAGTGTATATGCTTCGCGCCAGGCAGTTGGGGGAGGAAGGATTATCTTTCTCCCACATACCTCGTCCAAAGAGTCCTCTCTTGGCCCAGTCCATGGCCATGAGAGACCGCGTCCGAAAGCTCACGCTCTGCGCAAAGTATACAGACCGCCAGGCATACACAGCCCAGAGCCCGCCAGCAACGCTCCAACCGTCGCCCAGGTCAAAAACGGCCGAGTTGCCGATGTAAGCCAAGCTGCCCAAGTGAACGTACTCAAAGGCCTTGTGCACGGCCGCATCCAAGTCGCCGTCGCGGATGTCGTTGGCCGTCAGGCCCTCTGACAGGCGCGACATCTTGTTGAACTTATGCGCGAGGTAGCGGCCCTGCTGGTGGGCGCGCTGGGCCGTCGCGGGCAGTGAGGTCAGCTTGCTGTCGATTTGGTTCAGGAGCTCCCTAAGCTCGCCAAAGTCGAGGGTGCCGGACTGGTCCTTGTCGAACTCGGCGAAGAGCTTGTCGAGGCGCTTCAGGTGATTGACGGCCTGGGGGAAGCGCTTCTTGACATCTTGTGCCACCTGGCGCCAGTCGCTGAAGTGCAGCTGCAGAGTCTCGGGGTCCTTGCCGCGCTTCCAGGCCAAAGTGCGCAGGAAGGTGATGATGTGGTCGGCGACGTTGTTCTGGACCGTGGAGCAGTCACCAATGGCGTAGACGTCGCCAAGCGGAGCGCCATTGAGGCGCAGGTGGGTGTCGGTCTCCAAGGCGTGGCGGTTGGTCTGAAAGTTGCCCAGCTTCTGGGCCAGCTTCTGGCAGAGGGCGGTTTGGGAGACGCCAGTAGACCACAGACAGAAGCCAATCGGCAGTTCCTTTGTGACCAGGCTGCCGTCGTCCTGCTTCTGGGTGAAGATTATCTTGTCGGGCTGGACCTCCTTGACACGTGAGTTGGTGAGGACTTGGACCTGGTCGCGGGCAAAGCGCTCCTCTGCATACTTGGAGACGGTCTCGTCATAGGTGTTGAGGATATGGCTTCGGCTCTGGATGAGGTGGACGGATATCTCGTTTCGCAGAAGGCGCGGGAAGTGGCGCGTCAGGTCCTCATTCAATAGGTCGAACAGCTCGGCGGCAAACTCAACACCGGTGGGACCGCCGCCGCTGATGACAAAGGAGAGTAACCGCTTGCGCTCGTCATCCGACGTTGTGGGGAGACACGCGAGCTCCAGGTTGTGAATCACCTTGTTCCGGATCTTCCGAGCGTCGTCAATGTCCTTGAGGAAGAAGGCGTTATCGAGCCCCTTGACACCGTGTGGGTTGGTGACGGAGCCGACTGCCACGACAAGTTTGTCGTAAGGCACATAGAAGCGCACTTCGTTTCCCTGGGGGCCCAGCTGGGAGACCTCAATCAGCTTGTCCGAGAAATCAATGTCCTCTGCCTTGGCGCGGACGAAGTGGCCGTGGACTCGGCTGAGGATGCGACGGATGGGCTCGACGAGGGAGCGAAGTTCCAGGGTGCCCACGGTGGCCGAAGGGAGCATCGGAGTGAAGAGGAAGTAATTGGTGGGAGAGACGACGGTAACGTGATAGTCGTCAGGATTCAGGTCCTTGAGAAGCGCAACGCCGCCCCAGCCGCCACCGAGGACGACCAGCTTGGGCTTGTTCTTGGTGCGCCTCTTCTCGTCGGAGTCTTCGTCGTCAATGAAGACCTCGATGATGGGGAGGTTCTTTGGGCCGCCGCGGCGGGGCTGCAGGGCCAACTGCGAAATGTCCATGTCGCTCTGTATGGCGTGCTCCTTGTAGGTACTAGCATCGTAGACAAAGAAGGCGGCGACACCGATGCCGACGACGGTGATGGAGATGCCTACCCAGGCGGCGGCGCGGTAGCAAAAGTTGAGGATCCACGATTTGCGCTGAGGGAGCGGCTTGCCCGAGATCTGGCGGACGTGGACGAGGAGGGCGGTCGGGCCTAGTCGGCTGCGCATCGTCGTGGTCGTCGAGGCTGCGCTGGGACGAGCATTGGACAGCTTCGTGACGTACGTCCGCAGATGCGATCCCGTGAACGAAGCGCTGCACGAGCAGGCCAGAGAGGCCCTTTGCCTAGCAGCTCCGGGAACAAGGCGCAGCGCCGCCATCGGTACAGGCGCTGACGCCCGCATCGCGAGCCTCCGTGCGTTGATATCGACGTCGATCCAAGAGGTCACTGGGTGGTTCAGGGAGGAGCCGGAAACAACAGGCGAGCCCAGTCAGGGCAGCCACGGAAGGAAGAAACACGCCCGCGACAAGCAAATGGGCGAGTTGCAATATGTCCCAGGCCTCGGGGAGAAGCGAGTAGCCAGGAGGAACAAGGCTGCGACAGTCAGTGGCGGAAGATGGAGGTTTGAAGTAGATGGAAGCTGCGCGGCGCATATACCTAGGTAGGTACGAGGACGTAGGTAGGTCCATGTTAGTCCCTTCCAGTCGTAGGCTCTCCACCGCGGGCCCTGGGCCCGGCCCTCTCGGCCAAACAGACGGAGCAATTGACTTCAGCCTCCCGACTGATCCGCGTGCGAGTAAAGCTCCAATCACAAGTCGCGCAATGTGCCTCTCTACAGCTAGTTCATGCTGTACAGGGGTTTTCAGAAGGGGCAAGGTCGGCGAATTGAATGTTGCATTGCACGAAGCGTACGGACTACTTCATACCATTGCCCGCGGCAGTTCCCAACTTCGTCTCTGCGTCTCGGCAGACTTCCATCTACGAGTAGGTACCCGTCCAACCCTCGCTGGCCGGCCCGCTGGCCGCATTAATGCCGCCCTTGCCCCATTTGCCCATGTCAAGGATTAGTCTGTATCGAGATCCAGGTTCTCTGGGCTTCGTCATCGCGCCGTCTCTCTCTCGCCGTGTCCACCGTAGATGGATACCCACCTGAACGCCGAGCATGCCGCCGCCGGTCTCCGCAAGTCCGTGCCGATGCCGACCGCTTGCTCATGCCGCTGTTGTGCAGTGGCCAGGTCATACAGACAAACCCCCACAAGGGCATAGGTACCGGTAACGCCCTGGCGGCGTTCGTCTTGTCGTCGCTTGAGCACGGAATATACAAGTATGCACTCAACAGTAGTCCATATGCTTGCGTCTCTCACACTGACATGGAAGCCCGTTCGTATATACGGTGCCTTACAGTACGGTACCCTATGCCAAAGAAACGAGCTGAATCAGCACCTAAAGTACCGCTTCTCGACCCATCGCTGCTCCTGGTCTGCCAGTATGTTGCAGACCACGACCGTAATGTCGGGAAACACCGTCATCAGCCGGTGTAGTCCGATTCGCCCAGCCGAATATGTGGCCAACACTATCCTCTCCAGGGCCACTCCGTGGTCGACCAAGACTTGAACCGCCATGAGGGCCGCGCCGCCGCTGGCCATTTGTGTGTCAAGCAGCAGCACGCTCTCGTGCTTGTGGATGTCCGCCGGCAGCCTCAAGTAGTGAAGCTCCGGTTCGCCGGTTGAGTAGTCTGACTGGATCAGGAGGCGTCCCGTCCGGCAGTCGGGAATCGTCTTCCGGAGCGCCGGCTCAAACGCCGAACCCCCTCGGAGCACAATCACCGCGCTAACCTCCCCCTTGGGTTTCAGCCCGTCGTACTTGTATCCCTGCGGCGTTTCTATCGCCATGGCTGTAAACTGCACATTGTTGAGGGCCCTGTCGCGGTCGTTAGCACAATACGTCTCGGCGAGGACTCGTCTCGTCTATGCGTCCACGCGGGACTTACTGCTCTACAATGAGGGCCGCCAGGCGGTCAAAGTAGAAGATAAAGTCCTCCGCCAACGTGTCAATGTCCTGGAGAATGGTATTCATGAATTTGAGCTGCGGCGTGTCGTCCAGGATCACCACTCGGTCAGAGAGCGGCTGCTCCTTGCAGGCCGCTTGGAGACGCGATAGAGCCTCGCGGTGATGCGTTGACTTTTCGAACAGCTTCCTCTCGATAAATTGGACCATCATGTCTCGGGCCCGAGTTCAGCACATGCGCGCGTGCCTAGCAAGGGTATCTCGACTCACCTAGCGCCACTCGGTTCTCGATGCCTCGCGGCACGATCAAGTCAGCCACCTTTCTCTGCGGCTCGACGAACTGTCCATGCCGAAAAGCGGGTGTGAGCATCTGCACCGGATAAGCCATACCAGGGGGCGTTTGCTGTTACCTTCTCAAAATTGGGTTTCACGAATCCAAACCACTGCTTTATGCAGCCTTCAATATCGCGCCCGCGTTCCCGGACGTCTCGGACGACTTGGGCGCAAGCAATCTTAGCACTCTTGTTCGCGACCACACAGGGAACTGGCACTCACTTCTCCGTGACAGGCAAGTGTCCCCATCGGCTTCACAGTATATCTAGAGGTGTGTCAAAGTCAACGCACTGCCGTTAGGGGGTGGCAATTGGCTCAACATACCCCAATGTCGAGGAGCTTGATGACCCGGGGGTCATACAGCGCAAATATGCCTTCAAGGATGAGCACGTGCGGTGAATAAATGGAGGTGGTGTGCTCGAGGCGTTGATGCTTTGCAAACGAGTACACGGGGATCTCCGCCCGCTTCCTGGGCAGACGAGTTAATGAAAGAAGTGTGACGGGGTACAGCCTATGCTCGTTACCCTGCCTTGAGATCCTGCAGTCGATCAACCAGAACATCAAAGTCGATTGCCTATTGAGACGGCTCCTGAGCAGTCCGATCATCTGTGAGGGGGCCAGCGCGGGATTTGATACCTCTGGCGAGTCAAAGTCGTACTCGTTGGCAAATGCCAGCTTGGATTGCTCCGGGGTCAGCGTCTTGTAGAACGAGTCCTGGCCAGTCATCATCCATTAGCCGTGACCGGTGGGTTCGTCAGGCGTCCGTCTATACCATGGAGAGAATCACAACCCATGGCAGGTTGAGCTTCTTGACAATGGCCTGGGACAGCGTAGACTTGCCAGAGCCCGAGCTCCCTGCCACGCCAATAATGCTGACATCTGCCCACGGCGGAGAGTAGTACGCTCGCTTTTGGACGGTGACATGGCTCTCAAGCCCTGACATTTCTACCACCGAGCAGCGAGTGACGCCGCGAGCCCAGATTCTGGCACACGCTGACGAGCCTCTGATGCCCGTTTCTCCCGGCGATGGGGCCTTGGAATTTTTCCCTCGCGTCGGCGGGTGGGCACGACCTCGGTCCTCGCGTGATGCTCGATGCAGGTGTAGCACCAAATGAGGGTTGAGGAACGAGATGCCGCTGACTTGCCGAAGGGGGCTCAATCCAAGCAAAGATTGGCAGGTCGCGAGCAGGTAAAGATGAAGCAGAGACAAGACGGCCCGCTACTGACGTTATATACAGACAAGGTGGTAGGCACACAGAGAAAGACGACGGCGGTTCCTATCGTGAGGCTCCAGAAGCAAGCCCCAGCTACGAGTAGGACGGAGGCTGGTGGATACCCTCCCTGACAGGCCTGTACCTACGAGTACAACCAAACCCGCATGGGCCAATCAAAGGAGACAGCCTGTACAGCTGACCACCAACGGCCCTGCAGCATGAGCATGTGCCTCCTTGCTCGAGGTCCGATTGTGCGGATGCTACGAAGCAACACCGCATGCCTAGGTATGTAATCAGAAATCGGATTTTGAAATGCATTGGAGATTTGATACTCTACCCAGCACGGATCTCGAGGTGCAGTTCCCGTGTTAACGACTCCGTAGGTTGGCCTGGCTTTGGCCCCTGCCGCTTCGGGCCTTGATAGCGGGCACCGGACACGCCCGCGCGCACACACACTACTCTCGGCTTTGGCCATTATTGCTCCTTGATGCCATCTTCTACACGGTACAGTCCCTCCATTTTGCAGCTCCACGGCCTTGAGTAACGGCGTAGTCCCTTATCTTGCGTGCGACAAGACGCTTGCACAGGAATGCCTCGATGCGCCTGGGAGGCTCGGGAACATTGGACTCGTCGGTCGGGGCAGGAATTGGGCGCCCAAACAGGACAAGGGCTGGAAGCTTCAGTGGACCCGCCCTCATCAGCGCCACACCTCACCTCAACCAAATCTGCCCCATCTCCACTGGTCTCTGCAGCCTCTGCTCTCTTCCACCCTCCATCATCCACCACCCATCAACCTCTTCTTCCTTCCTTCACCTGCCTTTGCATTGCTTTCTGTATCCATCCCGCACACGCCGAGGCAGGCTCTACCTTCTCTTCCTTTCCACACCGCCACTCTTGTCCCACCCTTTGGCACCTTCGTCGCGAACTCTTGTAGTTCCACGGCTCGGCTCGCAAATGCGCTGAAACGCGGCTCTTCGGAGTGCCCTCGGCTGCTGCTGTGCATGTCGAGACCCCCCGACGTCGACGACGCCGCTGCTGCCGCGCTGTGGAATAGGGCCGCCGCCGGTTTCCTGCGGGAGACAGTCGATAGCATCATGGTACCGTCCCCCCTTGACCAGCCCCGTCCTGAGCTCCCCGTGCACGGGCTGACCTTGTGTGCCTCCAGACATCGACGGCTTCCACAGCTACTCCGGCCAAACATGCCTTCGAGAGGCGGGTCGAGGAGGTCAAATCGCCAAAGAGGTACGTCCATTTGCTTGTTTCTGCTTGTGCCTTCCTCCGTGGCATTGTGATGATTGCTTTATCAATGGGAATCTCTCCTAGCTATTTCATGCGGAGAAAACGATACTTTTCTTCTTTTCTGATCTGCCCACAACAACTTGCGCTATAGCTTTTTCAGCCTCCTCGCTTGTTGTGCACCGTTGCTAACGGTTCCACCAGCGATATTAATGCCTTGATCCTGGACTACTTGACCATGGAGGGCTACCCCAACGCAGCAGCCAAGTTCTCCAAGGAGGCAAATCTACAGCCACAGCAGGACGGCGCATCGATCCGTTCGAGGCAGGAGATCCAAAACTTCATCCATAGCGGAAACATCCAGGCTGCCATCGAGACCCTCAATGAGCTCGACCCACAGGTAAGTTCACTGTGCATCCACGCAGAAATTTCTTGCCCACACGCACCATCGTGATTAAAACACGAGTTTTACATGCACCACGCATAGTGCCAGTCTTCTGGCCCGTGATGAGAAACACCACTTCTTTTATGATCTTCGCTGTATATTGTTGTTGCCTTCGCCATGACGCATTACACTTGTATACCCTCGTATCTAACTTGGCACAGATCTTGGACGACGATAAGGCCCTGCATTTCTCTCTATTGCGCCTTCAGCTCGTCGAGCTCATCCGGTCTTGCAACGCTGCCGGCGGAGACATCAGCCCTGCGTTAAAGTTTGCCACAGAACAGCTGGGGCCTCGGGCGCCAACCAACCCGAGGTTCCTGGAAGATCTGGAGCGAACCATGGCGTTGCTGCTGTTCCCCCAAGAAAATCTAGAGCCTCAACTCGCCGCCCTATTGAATCCCGGTTTACGCCGCGACGCGGCTGACAGCGTGAACCGAGCCATCTTGGAGAGACAGTCGGCAAGGCGTGAAGCAGCCATTCGTCATCTTGTCAAGATGCGTGCTTGGGCCGAGAACACGGCGCGGGACAAGGGTTCCAGCCTTCCTGACCGCATCGATATTGGCTTGAGGGGCGAAGAGCCTGATGGCCAGAGTCGGCGACAGCTCAATGTTGAGAACGGACATGAGCCCATGGTGACGAGCTGAAGGGCCGACGGAAGGTGCTGAGAACTAGCCCTCGTTTATTTTCGATGGGCCGGTTGGCTTGACGCGGTGTAGAGCTGAAACATGAACTAATGAGCATGAGGGACATGAGGCGCTGGGCGCTATGATTTATGGCGGGAACGGCGTTATAGGATACCTGGACGGTTTGCAGCGGTTTGCCATCATGTATTATGAATTGTACGAGACGAAGACTTTGGACGTGGGTTTAGTCGACCACCAACTGAATGGTAGTCATTGGTTGAATTGATACCGCATCACAATACATCACCGGCGAAGCCGGCCTTGAATCTGCAGGTGATACAGCATTGTCTGGTGAATTATGTACAGTGGTGCTGCCAATGCAGCAAGTGCCATTCTATTTGGTTCGGATGTGCTTGAGTTTCTTCGGGGAGTACATGAAATTGTTGGCGTAGGCCTTGGGCGTGAACTTGCGCGAGTTGGGCTCCTGAACAAAGTACTCGTAGCCCTGCTTCTCAGCAAAGTGGATGGCATCCTCCTGGGTCTTGAAGCTGATGTGCGTGCCTTGCATGCAGTCTCCCGACGATTGCCACCCCATCAGCTGGTTCTCCCATCGATGGCCCTTGGGGAGGATGTCCCAGTCCATGCGCCAGTCGTGTCCTCTGAAGTACCCGGACTGCGTCGCAGGTTTGGACTCCTTGTAGATCCTGCAAGTAGGTCAGAATATGCATATTTAAACAGACGGCGGGCCGAGGCTGACCGGACAGTCCGAGCCTGGAGCTCAATGGGGGCGCCTGAAATGAAGGCCGCAGGCAGAATCTCTTCGCTGCCGTCTTGGATTCGCTTCGGCACGGGGGTGAACGTTCTGGCAATCGGATTAGCCTCTGCGCTATCCCTAGAGCTGCTCGGGTGTCTGCGCGTACGAGGTAGCCTTGTCGGCGGGGATGTCATAGTCGGGTTGGTTGGTGCTAGGTGCAGCAGGGACGACGTTGGTGGGCTTCGCGACCGCACTCTGGAAGCGTCGGGGCGCAGAGGACAGTGTCAGGCGCGCGGGCGTAACACTCCGCAGCAGCTTTCCGGCGCTCTGAGTTCGGAGGGAAGCCATGGCGAGGGCGGCGCTCAATTGGCGATGATATGCAGCGCAGACGGATGCTGCTGGTGGTGGTGGTAAAGCCTGTTGCTCAACGTCGCTGCTGACGGAGGTTTGTGGTGGAGGCGTGTTGATTGGCTGGTCCGGAGCGACGTTTTGCCGAGACGAGTGCTTTTCGGCAAGACCCTCGAGCACTCACCCATCAATCATCAGATCGACCATCTACAGCCTGCAATTGAGCGTCACTTGGACACTCGACGGAACGACCTCCTCTCTGCTTTACAGGTTCCATTACCAGACAACCGACATCATGAGCTTCGTTACCCGCCGAGCGCTTTCGACGCTCATCCCCCCCAAGGTGATTTCTCCCAAACGTCTCGCTCCGAGCGCCTGCTTGGCCGTCTTTCAT
This sequence comes from Tolypocladium nubicola, assembly GCA_024340505.1. Classification (NCBI taxonomy): domain Eukaryota; kingdom Fungi; phylum Ascomycota; class Sordariomycetes; order Hypocreales; family Ophiocordycipitaceae; genus Tolypocladium; species Tolypocladium nubicola. The sequence goes on from JALHCA010000157.1 coordinate 32,465, forward strand.
TGCTGACACCATCCCGCCCAGGTTGCCTCGCCCAAGGTATGCAGCCCCGAAGCTCTCGATACTCGTTAATTGTAGATGCGCGTGGTGCGCTGGACTCAGTGCCGGTGGACGAACGGTGGACAACAAGCCAACAACACGGCTCGAACCGAAACGCCGAGGTATTGGACCACGAGGCTGACAAGTTGCGATTGTAGGCCATTGGCGGCGCTCCCGACGCCCTGCGCATGCAGCGTGTCGTCAGCTTCTACGAAAAGCTTCCCCGAGGTGCCGCCCCCGAGACCAAGTCCAAGGGCCTGCTCGGTTGGTACCAAGCCAAGTACTTTGGCAAGAAGGCCTCCGCTCAGCGTAAGTTACATCCGCAATAAATTCAGGTGCTAAAATCAACTGACGGTCAAATCTGCAGCTATCATTCACGCCCTGGTCTTCCTGATTGGCATCGGCTACGCTCAAAACTACTACTTCCACTTGCGTGCGTTTCCCTGGTACCGGTGCCACGGCGCTTCGTGTTCATGGCTGACTCCCCTTCTTGCAGGTCACCACAAGAACAACGCCCACTAGGGTGTGATGATTCCTGGCTAGCACGATGTCTATTGCGGCAGAGGGCTATGTGTAAATAGACTCTAGATGGTGCTGTCTCGCACGCACTCCCGAGAATTCCCTTTGTGTTTCTGGCCACAGAGGCTTCGCCTTTTCGTCTCGCCTTCTCCTTTTGTGATCACATGCCAGGGACGAGTCAATCCATACCCACCATGGGAGTCGTCCCCGGAAGATACGGCTCTATGCGACACATTGCACCTACAGCTTGTCTTCTAGAATTGAGTGTCGGCATTCTACGCCAGGCGGGGTACCTTGCTGGTGATGACCCGTGCCTCGAGGGCTGGGGTTTATTGTACGATTGCTGTCAACATTCTCGAGCGGCTGGTGCTATGCATCTTGGCGTGGGGACTGCAAGTGTACTTTGTTGTTCGTTGTTCGGTAGGCCAGAGTACATCGAATGATTCTGTTCCATGTATCTGCAACGGAGCGACCGAGCGGGCATGGCAAATATTACCGTCTACGAGTACTCATCTCATTCGGTAGAGCGAGCCTCGGTCCGTTGCTGGCACCTAGGCAGAATGGAACTTAGGAACCACAGAAAGTATATAGGGTAATATGCAGCGGGCTGTGCCAGTGGGTTCAGGTGCTTCTCGCTGCTTCGTCGACTACCTACCTACCTACGTATGTAGGTACTTCGTGCTTCATGGGTACTTACCTAGGTACGAAGTGCAGCAAAAGCAGGTCCCCAGACGCACGAGCCCCCCCCAACAGCTCGCTGAAAAGAGTCACCTCAGCTCACTAGGAGACTCACAGGTGTGGCACGTACGTACTGGACACCCCCTGCCAGGATGCGCTAGGCCGAAACCAGGTGGCTGCAGCTTCGAAAATCAGGTCCGTCGCCTTTCCACCGCACCACCACCACTGCAGCCGCTTCAAACACACTTTACCTCACTTCACCTTTCTTTGGTCACGCATCGCGACTGACCCTGACGAATCTCTCTGGCTTTCGCCCCGCGATCGAGACGATCCCGCGATACGAGGCACCGGACCAGTGACAGAGACACCGTGTTCCAGCACCCTCCTCTCGGCGACACCCCGTTGGCGCGATCACCTACTTACCCTTCCTCTCGACGAACCACGACGACGCCCGCGCCCGGCTATCTGCTCGCTACCACCGACGCTGCAGCACCGCCCGCGCCGATACGCATACTGCCCCAGGCGGACAGAGACTCCGCTTCCCCAGCGTCGCCAGCTGAGCGTAGCGTGTTGCACGTCCGACGCAGCTCTGACGGTGACTTGGCAACAACGCCATCCTCGCACCGCGAACGGCGCACGATAAACGGATGATGGCAACAGAGCCCTCCATCGACAAGCCCGCTGATGTTCCTGCTTCGCCCGAGCCCCGGCCCGTGAGTTTCCCCATCACCCCCCTTTGCTCCCTGCTTGTGCGTCGTCGGAAAGCTGTAACGGCTGGGCCTTTCCCACGGAGCTGCTCCTCGAGCCTGCAGTGACGTCCAACAGCCTTGAGCCCGCAACGCCTTTACCAGGTCACCAGAAAGCTAATGCACATTGTTTTATTATCGTCGTAGGCCGACCAAGCCCACCATGCAGCTCTCGACCCGCCGACTGTAAACGGCAACCTGGCAACTACTATCGACGACATCTCGAACAAGCGCATCACGAGTGTCGAGGAGCAACTCAATTCCGCCGACGTCAGCGTTAGCGGAGGGTCCGACACAGAGGCTTCTCGCACGGATTGGGCAAAGCAAAAGGATGGTGACAAGGGCCACGGCCGCACGGCGTCTTCAGCCAAGAAGCCGGCCACGTTCAAGGCTGTCTCCGTCAACAAGACATTCCTCGCGTCAAAGGCAAACCCCAGCAGCACCGTATCCAAGACCGCCGACAGGCCCACGACGGGCTCCAGCACCCCCCCGCCGGGATCGACGACGTTGTCGGCATCACGACCCCGGTTGGTTGCAAAGGCCGGAGCCGGTACACGCGATGCAGCACCGCGATTTTCGTCTGTCGTTAATGGCGGGAAGACCCCTTCGGCCCCAGACCCGAGCGCTGTCTGGAACAAGAATCGGCGTATGTCTTGACTATTGGCACATATCTGTGTGTCCCAGCTGATGCTGACTGCCGGGATTACTCTAGCGCCCGAACCGAAGAAATTCACTGATGAAGAGCTAAAGAAGTATGGGATTCATATGGCTAGTCGCCTCAATGAAGACGATACTCAGGGACAGAACAAATGGGCGGATATAGACGATGATGACGACGACTGGGCTCCAGAAGCCATCACCTGGGGTGACGGGACCAAGACCACGCTCCCACACCCCGACGAACAGGTTGCCGTCATGTCCGACAATGGGTCGGTTACTTCCAAGGACAGGGGCCATGAGAAACCCAAGTCTCCGGCCCCCATCGGATCCGCAGGCTCTCCGCTGCCAAAACTGGGCAACCTCGCCTCTGGCAAGGGACTGGTGCTGAGGGGTGCTTCGCAGGATAAGCCAGCTCTAGTCTCCAAGCCGCCTGTACCTCATTCTGCGGCCAAGTCCCCGTGGGCTTCTCTGCCGCCGGTTGACAGAGCGTCGCCGGCGTCGGCAGAAGCGGTGAACTTTACTCGTGGCCACCCGAAGGACTTGTCATCGTTCAAAGGTGCCAGCATGCAGCCAAAGGAGATTGCGGCCGACGATTTCAGTCGCTCGTCCTGGAGAGACGGGCCTTCTCACGGCGGCAGAGAACTGTACAATTCTCACTCTGGACGATACGAACCCGTTCCCGATCGGCGGGGCTCGATGCGCTCCGATACCCAAGCGAAGCATCCAGCTCTGCTGCAACGCCCGCAGCCTTCAGACCAACCGGCTGAGCCGTCGAGTGCCTTCCAGACGACTCGTGCCTCGCACGACCCTCCCTTTGGACGGCGGCGCGGATCCTCTAATGTTAGTGGTGGTAGCGGATCATACCTCCAGCGCATCAGCAAGGGCAACGACAGCCCCATGCAGCCTCCGCACGAGCCACTCGGCGCGCGAAGAGCATCTCTGGCAGGCTCGGTCGAGAGCCCTGTTTCTCCAGGAAAAATACCAGTCTCTGGCCAAGCACAGCCTCGACACCAGCCTCCGCAAGGCGGGGTGCCGAGATCATCCCCCGGAGGCACCTTTGCAACACCGGCTAACGGCCCGCCACCCCCGGAGGCGAAGGAAGGACCACCAGCTCATGTTGAACCGACGGTTGACGAAGTTGAATTTCAAAAGAATCTGATGCGAGAGCGTGTAGAGCTTGCCAGGAAGCGGCGTCAGGACGAGGAGGCACGCGAGGAGGCGGCGAAGAAGGAGCGAATTCAAAAGAAACTGGAGTCTCTGGGCCCGCTTCCAGAGAAGAAGAGCGACAAGAAGGATGTCCCAAAGGAAGAGACCCTGAAACCGATACACATCCAGCAACGCGAATCAGCTGAGCCGGCTGGAGCATCGACACAGGTGACTGGCCAGGAGCGCCAGGCCAGCGCAACCGCAAATACTTCGAGTCCGCGCGACCCAACAGGGGCCAGCTCCAAAGCGATGTCCCCGAAGGGCGGGCCTCCTCCTGGACCGGCCAGTAGGCGGCTTTCCCACGGGCAGGAGGGGAAGCGTGCCGACCCGTGGGCTGGCCCAGGACCTCGGCCAGACAGGTTCACGTCCTGGGCTGCAGGAGTACCGCCTACGTCACGGAATGTCTGGGGCTCCCCCGACAATGACAGGGGGCTTGGGAACGGCACTTTCAACCCTGACCTCGGCCGCATTCCCGGTACGGCGGTGACAGCGCCGCAAGGCCACAAGGGCCCATCGCCAATTGCTCCGCCGATCACCACGCGGGCGCCTCCGCAAAGCAAGCCGCAGCCCCAACCGCCAATAGGCTCTCACAGCTCTCGATATGGAGGGGGCCCGACCCCGGATATAGCCAGTAAATGGGTTGCCGCTGTTGCTGATAACGACAAGAAGATGAGTGCCGCGCGGTTGGCCGAACGGGCTGGACGGGAGCGCCAGCTCTCCGAGCATGGGTTGACCATCGAGGATGCCCAGCCCACTATCAAAGATACCTGGCGACCCGTACACTTACCGGGAGATGGCACACGGCGAGCTGTGGGAACGGTCGAGGTCCAGTCACACCAGTCTGGCCCATGGAAGGCGGCGCAGGAGAAGCCTGCCCAGGGCACAGCTTCCGTCGAAGGACCTGCGCCTCCCGGGAATGCTGGCGTTATCGGCTCCGGCAACGGCTCAATTCTCTCACAGACTGGGTCTGGAGCGCCGTCCAAGTCGCGCGCCTCAAGGTTCTTCCCCACGAAAGATTCTCGCTACGAGATGGGCTCAGCAGCCGAACCATCACGTCCGGCTTCGCCCTCCCCTCCTCCGCCCACCATGGAGGGCCATCCAGCTTACGAGGGCGATGTGATGCGCCCTCATGTGTCCCTACCTAAGCCGCAGCCAGTCGTCAAGCTCCCTCCCGCTATGCTGGCCTCACAATCGTCGCAACCCCGGACCAACATGGCATGGCAAAGCCGCAGGGACGCCCCACGTGGGCCCTCAACCCAAGGACAAGTTTTCCACCGAGAGGGCGAGGGCCATCGCGGAAACTGGCAAGACAAGATCAACAATCTCCTCAATGGAGGAAAGGCATCGCCGCCAAAGCACATGGGAGTGGATCCTACAAGTAGGATCATGCTGGACCACGCCATGCACCCAGACTCTGCGACGGTGTCTCTACCCATCGCAGCAGCGCCAACAAATATTCCTGGAAGACACAAAACCCCCATCTCCAAACCAATGGCGGAGGAGTGTTTCGAGGAGCAGGAGATGGGGTCCCTACCCCAGATACGACTCCCTCACAAAGCTCCAGAGGCAGCGTGGCAGCCTGCCGAGGCACAGACTAAGCCACTGCCGAAGAGATTCCTGGTTCAGGCATCCATCATGGAGCCGTACTACTTTGCCGCGGATGTCGTCGGTGGCGGCAACGCACTGAAGATTCAGTTCCCAGGCATGGCCGAGGCCAAGATTGTGCCCATTCCCTTCTCTGCGACGAGAGGAGGGCGAGGGGGTCACGGCAGGTCATCAACACGGCATCGTGGTCCCGGCCACGGCCCCGGGCCTCGCGGGGGCAAAAGGGAAGCTCCTAATACCTACGGCGGAGCAGATTCTGGGCCAAGCAATTCCGGCCGCGGCGGCCGCGGCGGCTACCGGAGCAGAGGCTCGGACAGCTGGAACCGACAGCCACACCCCCAATCCCAATCACCTGCACAGCCAAAGACCCAGCCCTCGTCGCTAACTGCGTGAGCACAATGTCGCCAATAATTCGCCGCCGTCCACGAATCAGAATTCGTCTCTTTGGCCCTGTTTCCAAGTTGCTGCGCGGGCACGGATGCTCTCCTCATCCGAGGGCAACGCCTTCGCAATGACATGGCTGGGTTGGCCTGCCCCGTAGCTGGCAGGTAGTTGAACCAGCCTGGTGCGTATTGGATGCATGGGAATCTGCTCGTCTCGCAAAGGCAAGAGGCAGCGTGTACAACTTGTTTTGGAGCGTGCGGACGGCATGTTTTGCAGGGACGTATTTGGCATTGACGGTTCTTTCTCCCTTGTTCGCCGTGTTTTTGCAGACGGCGTGTCGTGGTCCTGTGTTGTCCGGGTCGGCGTGTGCGAGGGTGGCCCAGGCAAATATTCGAAATGGACTCTATTGTTGCTTTGCAGACGTACTTTTCTTGCTCAATTTGATTGAGTTACCTCACTTGCCTTGAACGGAACTTCGTGCATTCGTCGTTGCCAGGCGGAGCCCCGCTGCCTTTCAGATCGTGGGCTGCGCTGGTTCAGTATGGTGATGCATCAGGCTGGAACTTTCGGAGCGATGCCAGGGTGTGCCAGCTGCTGTTCGTGAGAGGGATATTCACGTCCTGTTTCTGTATGCAAGCCGGGGGACATGCTGGACACTTCAGGAACGGCTGTACTTTGCGCTCCCTCGCGCGTTGCTCGCCTCGTTGCGAGGTAATGCGTACTATATTCTAGTCGAATGAGCTTTCTTGTCCGCGCCAAGGTGGATGTGCGTTGTGAAGCTTCACCAGGGCCGGCCAGTATCAATCAAGGTACTTCGTACTTCGTATCAGATTATATACTGGGTGTATTTCAGTTGACTTGGCACTTTGTCTTCGACGCTATCCTTGTAGCATGCAATGTCCTAAATTCTAGCATGCAGTGTCCTAAATTCCAACAAAGTTCTACCGTCCATTTCAACTCCAGACTCCATTCTCTCCAGCCACCTTGTTTCGTGCAAGCCTCGTGATATCAATTGCATCATAAGTGACAAACCCTCTCTAGCCTTTCACTCCTAGACGTGGACCGCTGACGAGTGTGATCGACTTCCCTGCCGCCTTAGAACTCCTCTACTGCGCAGTTGGGATGTATGACGTAGACGACGCCAGAAGCAGAGGCTGAGCTTGTCTGCGCATCTACGAGGCCGTCTCCCCTGAGGGCCATGACGATGTTGTCCTAGGGTAATGTCAGCAACGTGCCTGTCGCAGAGAAAAGGAATGAGGATCCGAATGGTGCAACATGCATACCTTGACCATTTTCTTGAGGATCATGCTGGCGAGAGCCTTCTCGACGTGATAGCTATTCTCGCCCTCGAGCTCCTCCTCCTGCTGTTCAAGGTACCAGTTGATGAGCTCCTCGCCATCCACTCCGTCGCCATTCCCGCTTTCGTCGTCATTGATGCGCTGGATGAACATGTTGACCATCTTGATGTACTTGTCGTATGTGATTGTTTGCTTCTTCCTGGCACCCTCGGCGGATTCTTGGCCCTCCTCAACTGCCATGGCAGCGTCGCCCTCCTGGTCCGTTGTAGACGAAGCGGCGACAGCGGCACGACGCAGCGTGTCGGCGTCTTCCTGTGTTTCTTCCTCATCCATCATCTCAACGTCGTCGTGCTCGACCGAAATGATGCTCTGGCGAAGCAGATCATACGCCTCTATGACCATTTCCGGGCCAACCTCCTCGACACAATTGACCTTGGCAATGGCCTCACTCAGGCGAATCATACTCTCCAGTTGGCGCACCGTGATTCGGTACGAGTTCTTGCCCACGCCGCCTTGCGCGTCGTCGGCTCGCAACTCCTTGTACTTCTCCACGAGCACCTCCCTTGCATCGTCGGTAAACTCCGGCCGAAATGTCCTGGCGAAGCGAATATATCGCTGCAGTTGCTCGGTGCTGAACTCTGGCTCGACTGCCTCGTCACGGAGTTGATGAATCCCGACAATGTGCTCGGCAAGATGACGGTCGATTTGCTCGTTGCACTCGTCAAGGATGACGAAGAAGAGATCAAACCGGGACATGATGGGTGCCGACATGTTGATGTTGCTCCGCAGCGTAGTCTTGCGGTTGTAGCGGCCCCCAACGGGGTTTGCGGCGGCAAGGATGCTGGTGCGGGCATTGAGCGTTGCCTGAATGCCGGCCTTTGCAATGGATATCGTCTGCTGCTCCATGGCCTCGTGAATGGCGACCTGGTCGACAATATCCATCTTGTCAAACTCGTCGATTGCGCAAATGCCGTTATCCGCCAACATGAGAGCTCCAGCCTCGATGGTGAACTCGCCCGTCTCTTCGTCCTTGACCACCGCCGCCGTGAGACCAGCCGCCGACGACGCCTTGCCGCTCGTGTATACAGCGCGCGGAGCGAAGGAGCACACATACTTGAGGAACTGTGATTTGGAGGTGGAAGGGTCGCCAACGACGCAGATGTTGATGTCACCTCGGAGCTGCATGCCCTCGGGCGTCGTTTTATGGACGCCAGACATGAGCTGAAGAAGAATGCCCTTCTTGACGACCTCGTGACCGTATACCATTGGGGCAATTGACTGAACCATTCGGGAATAAATGTGATCACCATGCACCATGGCTCGCAGATCCTCGATCTCTGAAGGGTTCATGGAAGCGAGGACGGCTGCCTGGGCCTCTTCGACGGACTCGGCTCCCTCGGCGGCGTTGTTCTGCGTGAGGGCATTGATAACGTCGGCTGCGCCACTGGCTGCAGACTGACCAGTCGTCGTGTCCGTAACCACCATGCAGGCGAGGAAGGCTAGCCGATAGGTGAGGTCGCGAACACCAAGAGCCTTGAGGCCGGTGACGCCGCTGCCCCCGGCGTCGGCGCCACGAGGCGCGCCACGGTCATCACGGACAGCTGTCGGCCTCAGGCCGGGTAGGCCGAGCTGGCTGACATCGGGGACAACGATCAAGGCGCCCGTGAAGATACACTTCTCTCCGGCCTTGGCACGGTCGACAATCTCGCCGCGGAGGATGACGTCGAGCGTGCGCGGCATGCTACCAGTGGGAATCTCAGAGCTGTTCTCCTGTATGCGCACCTTTTGCCAGTCGACAAAGGTGCTGCGACGAATGTCTAGTTGCCAAGCCACGCGGTTCGAGCACGTCATGTTGGGGCACTGGGTAGGCTCTGTATACCGGAATGTCTGCTCCACGTTGGGGACGACGGCACGGCAGGCCTCGCAGGCAAATGTTGCGAGCGACAGCTCCGGGCGTACCTCTGACGTTCTCGTGACGGTGCCGGAGATTGACAGAAGCTGGCCGATGTTGGCGGCACGCAGGCTGCGGACGCGAGAGACGAGGGGAAGGTTGTAAAAGGCAATGGAGAAGAGCTTGTCCGTCTGCTGGTGCTCATTCTTTCGGTGGGAAGCATCGCTCTGGGTGGCAGAGCCGAGCTGGCTGGCAGCCGATGTGGCTAGGCTGCTCGAGGCGGTGGCCTGGCGATGATCGCGAAAGTACTGAGGCTCGTACTTGGCGATCATGTTGTGCAGGGCGGCGGTGAGGAAGGGCAGGAAGCGGTAGTACTGGCGCATGACGCCGTCGGCCAAGCTGCCGTTCTCCCATGATGCAAGATGCCTGTTGTCGACGTAGAAGGTAGAGAGCTGGAAGTTGCGCATGCCCTTGATCTGGGCGACGTAGTACTTGTCTGTGGTGACGGCACTCGACGCGGGGGCGCCAGAAGAGAGGGGATCTTCGACAAAGCTGTTGATGGGCGTGAGCACAAGTCTTTATCTCGTCTGGCCACCACTCACCTCTCGATGAAGGCCTCAAAATGTTCCTGGACTAGCGAGCCAATTCTGTCCTCGACGCGCGGGATATTGGAAGCGTCAGGGATGCGCGAGCTCCTGGGTACCTGATCGTCTGCGAAGCCATCTCCCCCATCGTCGCTGGGTGCCCCGAGGTTCTCCGAAGGTGGCCCGCGGGGCCGCGCCGACGACGACGAGGGGAATTCGGGGCGGCCCCTGTGCGCAGCGGCCAGCGATGGCCCGTCCGACATCATGTAGCCGGCATCGCTGGAGGGAGCCATGGAGGGAGCCATGGCGTTGGTTGTCGGACCAGGAGCGGAGACGAGCACCTCCAGTCTGGCCTGTTAGCCGTCGCTTCGTTGATGGTGGTAGTGGTGATGGTGTTGGTTTTTCGTGGCAGGGCAGAGTTTGGTTGCTACGAGGAAAGGAGAGCTTGGATTGGGAGAAACGCGTCTGAGGCGCGTCCACCCCACGGTACCTGACGCGACTTTAATTGATTGCATGATGCGGGGCACAGTACATAGCGACGGCGCTTGACCAATTTCGTGCCAATGACTACATTCTCGTACTTCGACATCTTAACCAGAAACTATGAGCTGGCTCAGGCAATAAATAGTCTTCCACTCGCAATTTTGCTTATCCAAAGCACTCGCGCCCCGCAGCAACCTGCAGGCTCTCTTCTTGTCCTGACGTGGCCAGCTCTGGCTTCGCCTTGCGCCCATGCATGCTTGGCAGCAGTGCCTTGCAAGGCGGCTGAGTTGGATGGGTGCTCAACCTGTGTAGACGGCCGAAGAGTCGTCAACAACTGCCTCGGCGCCGTTTCTATGAGAGTTCCCGACATGTGTGCGGTTCCTTCTTGCGTCGCGCAACATAGGCTGATCTTTCAACATCCGCCATCCTATACAGCTGGGCAGGGTGTAGTGGGATAGTCTGAAGCTGCCCGCGTCTCATCTCGGCGTTGGCCTAGTCGCAGGCAGTCCGAAGTACTCCTTGGGAATTATTGGTGCACCTCGGCTGCCTTGGGTTGCTCCGGATACGAGTGAATCTAGTCACGATTAGCCCATGTCGTGGCGGGGGTAAAGGGCGGCGTGTGTACAGACCTGTTCTGCTACTTGAAGCCACTCTTCGATGCTCCTGACGTACGGGTCGGACGTGGAGTCGGCAAGGGCCTCGTGGGACCATACGATCATGTTGTCAAAGCCAGCGGTGACTTGCATGACCCCGGTTTCTACCGTGTCTTCGCCTTGCTCAGACGGTTTCTGGCCACCCCCCTGGGGCTTTCGCTCAACCAGGACGCCTCGGTACTGATCAGGAAGTGCGACAGCCTTGCCGTGAAGCTTTCGTCCGCGGAAATACGCAACGTTCGTCGTTGTGCCTGGGTGGGTCAATTCAAACGGCTTTCACACAAGGAGCACAGCGAACGCACCTTCGGCGGCCTGAGCAGGCTTCCAGTGCGCCGAAACGGGGTCAGCAGGCCCCGTGTGGTGGATGCGGCATGGCAGCAGGTTTGGCAAGGCCTTGACTTGCTGCGAGGCTTTTTCTTGCTTGATGGCGAGCATCGGCTGCGACATGGTAGCGGTGCTGGTTTTCGTGCTGGTTTTCGTGCTGGCGATGCGAGCATCTGATGTACTCGTAGACGCGCCGGACGCGCCAGACGCGCTGGCGCAGTATCGATAAGCCACTTACATACTTTTTGTGGGGGCTTGGGGGAGTGGGCCCGATGGCAAAGCATCTATATCATCGTCTCACGTCGTCTCACGAGGGCGGATACAGTCAGACGCGACAACAAACCCCGCCTTGCCCGTGCTCGAACGGCGCATTCGGCAGACAAGTGGTCCTCGTGGATCAGGCGCACGGCTTCTTCAAAGCGTGCCCTACACGCCCATTAGCCGCACACTGAAACGGCCAAGACGGCTTCGGTCCGTGAAGACTGGATGCCAGAGCCAGAACCTAGTGCTACCTTGTCTAGAGAGGCTCTTGTGGAATTCTAGTTAACGGGAAACGAATAATTTGGTTCTTGAGGCTTCCGGGCAAGCGCCTGGTTGCCGGGACCCAAGTGCTCTGTGGGACATGCGACATGCCCAAGTCGATGACATCAAGACTCTCCCAGCCATGCCGCTCTCGGATCCCCGACAACACCAGCAGTCCCCGCCCACAACCCCCGTTGGTGCTGGTCGAGTCTCAGGTCCAAACCGCCCGTGCTCGTCTGGAACCCCTGCTGCTGCTGCTGCTGCTGCTGCTGTTGCATCGCGGCTTCGAGGAGCCCCGGTGGACCGGACACCGCTGACGACACCCTACGTTCCCTCCAAGGCAAGGTACCTAGTCTTGGTAGTGCAAGGTAGATGCTCCGTAAGAGACAGAGCAGACGCAGTAGAGTACCTCTTATCGCTACTTGTATGTGCCGCCGCCAAGGTCCTATGGCCGTGTACCCGTGCTTCGATTGCCAGCAGCAATCTACCCGTCTAGATCGCCGGCTGGAGCGTCCATGACCCGTGTAATTATCTACCCATCTACTCTGTCTCTTCTCTTCCTCTTCCTCTCCCCATCCAACAAAAATGTACCTGCATCTCCTTGTAATACGTGCTTCTCTCCGCTGAGCTGGAGTTCTCCCAAGACCTGCTCAGTGCCGCAATTGTCTTTTCCGACTACTCGGAGAACCGAGACTCCAAGGTGCTTGCGCGACCCATTAACCGCTGACAGGTAAACAAGCCCCATCTCCAAGCAGCTTGCCCCCAACTCCGCTTTTGGTTTTGTCTGATTGATGTACGCCAGCCGCAAGTGCGCTTCATAGGGTCTTACTGTCACCTTGAGCACCCGCTCCATGCAGTCTCTACCTTCGGTCCTCACAACATCGGCCTCTCACGGGGCCGAGATACTGCGCGGGACGCTCGGTGGCTGGACATGGGGCCCGGTAACCGCCGTGGCCAAGTCTGCAATTCTCGCTGTCCTCACCCGCATCGAGACTGGCACCCTGCTGCTCGTCGATGAGCCTGGCGAGACGAGACACGTCTTCGGACAGAAGCTCTCGGGGGAGCTGGGCAATGTATCGGCGGCCACGGGGCTTCCCCGCCGCGCAAGCACTACCCCCAGGGTCGAAATTGTCGTCAAGAATGAGGCTTTTTGGATGCGGCTGTTTCTCTTTGCCGACATGGGATTCGCCGAGGCATACATGCTTGGTGACTTTCAGTGCGAGGACCTGACGTCTTTTTTTCAGGTGAGATAGACGCTCGGTGGTCCCCGTCCCCCCCCACCGTAGTCGTTGCTCACACGATGCAGCTTTTTATCGTGAATCGGGACCACATGGACAATGGGGCCAACTGGATCTCCAGCCTTTCTGCTGCCATCTCCAGCTTGGCCCGCTCCACCAACACGCTTGCCAACGCCCTCCTCAACATATCCGCGCACTACGACATAAGCAACGACATGTTTGCAGCGTTCCTGTCGCCTGACATGACATACTCGTGTCCTGTATGGCGGTGTCACCAGGGGGACGAGTCGCCCGAAGAGCCGCTCGAGGAGGCTCAGATCAGGAAACTCGCGCGGTTTATAGATGGCGCCAAACTCAAGGCCACCGACCACGTCCTTGAGATTGGCACAGGCTGGGGATCCTTTGCCATCGAGGCCGTGAGGAGGACCGGATGCCGAGTCACCAGCCTCACTCTGTCCAAAGAACAGAAGAGCTTGGCCGAGGAGAGAATACTGGCGGCCGGCTTTGACGACCGCATAGAGGTCAAGTTGATGGATTACCGCGAGCTGCCCGTCCCGTCAATGCCGTACGACAAGATTGTCTCTATAGAGATGCTGGAAGCTGTTGGCCAGGAATATCTGGCAACCTATTTCGACTGCGTGAACCGGTTGCTCAAGAAAAACGGCGGCGTCGCCATGTTTCAATGCATTACCATGCCCGAATGTCGCCACGAGGCATATGCCAGGTCCGAAGAGTAGGTATCTGCTGTTTGACTTCGAATCCGTTGACTTCGAATCCGAGCCATGTGCTAAAGCGCAAATCAGCTTCATCAACCATTACATCTTCCCCGGAGGCTACCTGCCGTCCATAACGCAGCTGCTCGACCACATCAGCCAGCAGTCCCACGGCACCCTGATAGTGGAAAGCATCGAGAATATTGGCGGCCACTATGCAAGGACGCTGAGACTGTGGGGGGAGAAATTCCAGGAAAGATTCAATGAAACAATAAAGCCCGCCCTCCTCAGGGAGCATCCAGATATGACCAAGGAAGGGGTTGAGGTGTTTCGAAGGAAATGGGAAGTAAGCGGCCTGCCTCTCAATGTTTCGCAAGCCATCCGCTGATTTGCCCAAGTATTATTTTACTTACTGCGAGGCTGGATTCGTCACCAAGACCTTGGGAGATTTTATCATCACAGTTGGGCGAGAAGGGGCTTTGGAGTTGATGGACGGCATTCCGTTGTAAGTGGTTCGGCTCGCTCTTGTGGCGGGAACGCGCCGCCTAGAGTCATGCTCAATCTTGGTTGGAAAATGGTTTGCCCGTCTTGATTCAATTGAGAGGGCGACGATGCGAATACTGGACGGCGTGATATCGCGTTGGACGCGCCAGATACACTTGAAATCAGATGCTATGGCTGGCTGTTCTTCTTCTTCTGCTTCAATTTCTTTCTAGCATGAATGCTAGTGACGGGGGCTTTGGGTGCGTATCGATTGGTGTGATCCACGTCAAACCCAGACTTGTGCTTCCGGAAAAGTAGCATAGTGACTCGGGCATCTTCGGTGCTAGAATGCGGACCGTCCTGAATGTTGATGCCGAGAATCTCTCTGGTAAGGACCCTGAGAGCTGGTTTCCTGCCGTTTCCGAATTTCTTGAAGCCGGGATACTTTGACGTATCTCGAATGTCTCGTGGAGGATGGCTCAGCTGCAAGGCGTCAAGGTCGTGCCTGACGTCGTGCCCTATCAGAACGCGGCCTTTCAGGATGTCGAAACTCTCTCGTTGCACCAGATCAAAGTCTCTTGCGAATCTCATCTCTTTCTGAGAGACGCCACTCACAGCACTTCTCCAGTCTGTAACCTTCTCCCTCTGTTTCACATACGAATCGTAGATCTGCCGCCCGTGGAAGTCCACTATGCTGACTCGGGCCAGCGCCGACTCGTGGCCTCCAGGACCGACGCCGACCATCTCGCAATCCATGGCAACATATTTTCCAATTTCAACGCCGCTGGACAGGCCGTGATTGACTTTGTCCTCGTGGGAGGCGAGCATCATGGAGTTGTCCTTTAGACCCAGATCATACGCTTCTGCCAAAGCTTCGGCAGATATGTCGTTGTCCTCGGCCCACAGTGCGAGGGATGGGGAAGGGCCATGCCTAGGCTCGTGCTCCATCCTGGAGCTGTGTACGCCGCCCATTTTCGGCGAGTTTGTTTGCCGGCGGCTGAGCTTCCGAGTCGGGCCTGCTTGCCTGGCGGCGCTGTCCACAGCCTTGGACCTCTTTGCTGCTGGCGATAGCCGCTCGCCCGCCTTCCGCTTTGCCGGGGTCTTGGATGTCCCTTCCGCTTTCAGCTTGGCTTGTAGTTTCTTCCAGTTTGAAGAAAGCTCAGCCATGATTGCGATTCATAGCAGTGGCTGTGGCTGCCTTCAGTTCAGCCGGCGTTGTCGAGCCCTGCCTGCCGTAGTAAATGTGTTGGTGGTGAGGTGAGTGGAAGAACAACAGGCGGCTGATATGCAGAAAATGCAGGTAAGCTCTTAAGGGTGCGCCGATAAGGCGGCGCGCTTTCCTTGACCGCCCGCCGATAAGAACCTGCATCTCCATTTTCTGCCACGCCCCGCCTCTGCTGGTCGCGCATCCGCCGTCGCAAGATCGCGGCCATAGCCAAAAGTGTTCATCAAGACGCACCACGCGCACATATTTTTCATCATGGCTGCAGGCACTCCGAGTGGCGAACCGACCGTTGGTTCGGATACGCCTCGACAAAAAGGCAAGGCGACGCCGGAGACCCTCAGCACGGGCTGCATCGCCTGGGTAGTAAAAGATGGCCAACCGCGACGAGCTGAGATTCTAAGTATCAAGGAAACCAAGAGCGGCAAGCAATTCTACTGCAACTTCGACAACTTCAACAAGCGACTCGACGAATGGGTGCCTGTCGCCCGAATCGACTTCAGCCAGGACGTGGAATGGCCGAATCCCGAAAAAGACAAGGCCAAGGACACCAAGTCGAAGAAGGCGCCATCTGCACCTGCAAAAAGGGTCCAAGTCTCCAAAAAGGCGCAGAAGCGCCTTGGGAAGAGGGAGCAGTCGGTGCAGTCTGAAGCCACAACGCCCCATCCTTGGACAGGTATGAGCGTACAGATCCGTAGACGTAGTAGACACATCAGCTGACTGCAGGACTCTCAGAGTTTGTGGACTCTCAAAGCCAGCGGAAATCGTCGTCTGTTGGGCCCGATGGCGACTCTCAGGCGCGCGCGAGCGTCGAGGCCAGCGCTACTCCGGCAGCGGCTGACGATATGGACGTGGACGACAAGGAGGAGGATGGGAAGGGGGGGGAGCACGGGTTCAGCCGTGAGGACGAGATCGAGAAGCTGAGAACATCCGGCTCAATGACACAAAACCCTGCCGAAATTTCGCGAATCCGAAACATATCCAAGGTCCAATTTGGACGGAACGACCTGTTCCCGTGGTACTTCTCGCCATACCCGGAGGTGTTTGGCCAGGAGGACGTCATCTTCATCTGCGAGTTCTGCCTCAGCTATTACGGCGACGAGAGGGCATTCTCGCGACATCGGAAAAAGTGCACCCTGCAGCACCCGCCTGGAAATGAAATCTACAGGGACGAGGCCGTATCCTTCTTCGAGATCGACGGCCGTCGACAACGGACGTGGTGTCGAAACCTCTGCCTGCTGTCCAAGATGTTCCTCGACCACAAGACACTCTACTACGACGTTGACCCGTTCCTGTTTTACGTTATGGCGACGCGTACCGACAAGGGTTGCCATATCGTAGGATACTTTTCCAAGGAGAAGGAGAGTGCGGACGGGTACAACGTAGCTTGTATCCTTACCCTGCCGCAGTACCAGAGGAAGGGGTATGGAAGGCTGCTGATCCAGTTCTCCTATGAGCTGTCCAAGATCGAGGGCAAACTCGGTTCGCCGGAAAAACCGCTGTCGGACTTGGGCCTGTTGAGTTACCGGCAGTACTGGTCCGAGAACATCCTCGACCTGTTGCTCGGCTACAACGAGCGCGACGACAAGGTGACGATAGAAGCGATATCATCGGCGCTGGCCATGACGACCCAGGATGTCGAGCACACACTCCAGGCGATGAAGATGCAGGTCTATCACAAAAGCGACCACAAGATTGTTATACCTGAGAAGCTCATTTCACAGCGCGAGAGGCAGAGGCAGAAGCAGAAGAGACTTTTGGACCCGGCGAGAATACAATGGAAGCCGCCAATATTTACGGCTTCGAGTCGAACATGGGGGTGGTGAGCCCGCGGCCTCTGCTGTGGATGGCTTCATTTTGTTGCAGCAGTTTACGAAACTACCTACCTATCTTACTCAGATGATACCCATAGCGATGCTTGTTCTTGGCTCGTCGCCCGTGCTTTCCGAGCGTCGGCAACTGCATGAGGATTTAGTAAATGCGCCGAACAACAGGAGATTTGCCCAAAGTAATGAGCCTGCGCACGTGTATCTCGAGGGGCGTGCTTTGGTTGTCCGTTGTACGAAATCCGTTCTCTCTGTACTTTGTACTTCGTAGTCCGAACCCACCCTGGACCCACGCAAGCTCTCCAACGCCACCGCGCCTGAGACGAGCCTCAGCATGACTTCAAGACACGACGAGCCAGCCCTCGGCTTCCTTCTCCAGCATGTAACTAGAGAGTGCCTCCAGAACCGAGCACCGAGCACTGCAAACCCCGTCTCGCCCCGTCCTGCGCCCGCACCTGGTAATACGGCCGCCCCTCGAACCAAAACTCAGGCGGCGCGTGTCCGCTGCTAGGAGCCAATGTCGTTGCGGTTGCTGGCGGCCAGCTTGCTCGGCCTGAGCTCGACCTTTGGCGTCGCGCGCGCCAGCGACGGCCAGGTGCCGCTCGACAAACATGCTATAGCCTGCCCCGACTATGCCTCATACGCCTCCTATGCCCAGTGAGTCGAGCCGATGAGTCTCCCTGTGCGCGCCCTCGTCGTCCCTGACCAGCGTCCTTCAGCCGCCCACTGAGCACCGGCCCGCTCGCGCTCCCCTTCCAACGACCCGACCCGCGATGCCGAACCTTCCACTCGGACGAGATCGAACGCGTCATCAAGGAGGTGACGTCGAAGATGGCTGACCCGGACCTCGCGCGCCTGTTCGAGAACGCTTTCCCGTCGACGACAGACACGACGGTCAAGTTTCACACAAAGGGCCACGACACGGGCTTTGTCCGCACGGGAGGCTCCCGCTCCGCACGGGACGAGGGTGCGTGGGATGGGCCTCAGTCCTTTATCACCACCGGCGACATTATCGCCGAGTGGCTGCGCGATTCGACGAACCAGCTGCGGCCGTATCAGGCGCTCGCCAACAAGGACACCGCCATCTTTGACCTGATACTCGGTGCCATCAACACGCAGTCCGAGTATGTCATCGAGTCACCCTACTGCAATGCCTTTCAACCCCCGCCCATCAGCGATCTGCGCCTCACATCCAACGGCCAAGATGACGTGGTCCACCCGGCCTACGAGCCCAACGCAGTCTTCGAATGCAAGTACGAGCTGGACTCCCTGGCTCACTTCCTTGCCCTCGCCAACGACTTCTACGAACACACACGGTCGACCAAGTTTCTCAACGATCGGTGGTACCTGGCTGTCGAGACCCTCCTGGAGGTCCTAGAGCAGCAGTCACAATCGACATTCCACCCCGAGACCGGACAATACCGAAGAAACGAATACACCTTCCAGCGGTGGACCAACACTGGCACAGAGACGTTGAACCTGCAGGGTGTCGGCAACCCGCTCAACAACGGCACAGGCCTGGTTCGGTCCGCGTTCCGGCCAAGCGACGACGCCACCATTCTCGGCTTCTTCATTCCCGCAAACGCCATGATGTCCGTGGAGCTCGGCCGGACGTCCAAAGCCTGTAGCGCTGCAGGCAGGTCCTCGCTCGCGGAGACGCTCCAGAAGTGGAGCGAGAGGCTACGAGCCGGCGTCCTGGAGCATGGCGTGGTCAAGCACAAAAAGTACGGCGACGTGTTCGCGTACGAGGTTGATGGGTACGGCTCCTCCATCTTGATGGATGACGCAAACTATCCCTCCCTGCTGGCCCTCCCCGTGATGGGTTTCTGCGACATCGAAGACGCCACCTACCAGAACACGAGAAAGATGATACTCGACAAGCTGGGCAACCCCTACTACCTGACGGGCAAGGAATTTAAGGGAATCGGAGGTATGACTTTGACGTGTCGCCGATGAACCGTGTAGCTGAGCTGAGCTGACCTTGCTTTCCAACATCTACAGGGCCTCATATAGGCTTGCGGAATGCATGGCCCATGAGTCTGCTGATTCAAGCGCAGACCTCGCACGACGACGACGAGATCAAGGAGTGTCTAGACTTCGTCCTCAAGTCCTCCAAACTGGGTCTCGTGCACGAAAGTATCGACGTCAACCACGCGAGGCAGTATACTCGCAGCTGGTTTGCTTGGGCCAATGGTGTGTTTGCCGTCACGATCATGGACCTGGCTCAGAGGAAACCGCACCTCATCTTTGAGAAGGGAGTAGCACCTTATGAAGTATGATTGATTGATTATTGGCCGTTCGTTCATTTCTGTCTTCAGCATCTCACCAGGTCTTTGCGGGGCCCATACCTGTTGCGGGTGCGTAGCGGATAGCGGGTGGCATGTCCATCATGAAGATGCTACCGAGTGCGCCAAACGCCAGCCGTTGGCAATTTTTAGGTCGGCTTTTTAGAGAGATGGTGCTCAAGTGATTGACTCCATGGTGCTTGCTGGGCCCCGAGTTACATGTCGACACGATGATGGATGCGTGTTGGGCGCGGGCGAGTAGCGACACATGAGGCACGCAGAGAGTGTAAGAAACTCCAAGTTCCTTGGCTCCGATCACCCATTCTTTCACCTCCCCGGAGCCAGTCGCCTGGATCATCTCCCCACGTGGCCCAACACCAGCTCTCAATAACACAGTGCTCCGTACTCGGCGACGACATCATCCGGACCTCGTGCCTGCCGATGCAGCCTTGAGCGTCGGCGAGGGAGAAATTTTCCGGAAATGGATCATGTATTACTCAGGGACCTAGGTAGAATACTAATTCGACGAATATGAACGCACGCACTTTCTGACGGGGTTGCTCTGGCTTCCGGTCGAGTGATGACATGCATCCACCACTTGCGAATGCTCGTGAGGCTCCACCACGATTGACTACATGGAATCCCCGCGACGCACATATATGGCTCATAGCCCAGTTCACTGATTCACCGGTAGGCTCCTTTGAGAGAAATCGCACAGCGGCACCCAAGGAGAACAAGGTCCAGGGGAACAGCCATGCCCGCGCCGACTAAGCAGATCAACCTCATGCGCGGCTGGCCGTCACCAGACGTCCTGCCAGCCAGCCTCCTCTCTGCCGCCTGCCAGCGTGTCCTGGCGGATCCTGCCGAGTACACGCCAATCCTGCAGTATGGGCCCAGCGCAGGGCATCAGCCGCTACGCGACGGTCTGGCGCAATGGCTGGGTCGCCATTACGGCGTCGAGCCTGAGTCGGAGCGCATATGCATTACCGGCGGAGCGAGCCAGAACTTGGCCTGCATCCTCCAGAGCTTCACCGACCCCAACTACACAAGGGCCGTCTGGATCGTTGCGCCCTGCTACTATCTCGCTTGCGGCATCTTCGAGGACTCTGGCTTTGCGGGCAGGCTGAGGGCGACGCCCGAGGACGACGAGGGCATTGACCTCGAGGCCCTCGAGCGCAGCATCAAGGAGCTAGACGAGCACGCGAGTCGCCAGCCGCGGCAGCAGGTGAGCTTGCGGACCCCCAAGGGACAGTGGCAAACCGAGTGCGAGCCTTGAGAACTGACCCGACTGGTACCGCAGCCACTCAAGGACCCGGGGTCAACGAGGAAGCTCTACAGACACGTCATATACGCGGTCCCGACGTGCTCCAACCCCTCTGGCAAGACCATGTCCCTGCGCCGGCGCGAGGGCCTCGTGAGGCTGGCCAGGGCATACAACGCCCTCGTCGTGTGCGACGACGTCTACGACTTTCTGCAGTGGCCGCTTGACGGTGAGCCCACGCCCGAAAGGCCCCCTGAGATGAGGCTGCCGCGTCTCTGCGACATCGACCTGGCCATGGGACGTGCAGACAGTGATCCCCAGGGGTTTGGGTACGCGGTAAGCAATGGCTCCTTTAGCAAGATCGCGGGGCCCGGCATGCGGACTGGCTGGGTGGAGGCATCGCCAGCCTTCGTTACCGGGCTTGGCGATACGGCATCGACGCTGTCTGGCGGAGCGCCGAGCCAGCTTTGCGCCGCCATGCTCGGCGACCTGGTCGGGAGCGGGGAGCTGGGCAGACACATAGAAAACCTGGTCCGACCGTCCCTGCAGCGGAGGCACAGGCTCATGATGGACGCCATCCGTCAGCACATCGCGCCGCTCGGCATCCATACACGGGACACCAGCCTTGCCGGCAAGAGAGTCTATGGGGGGTACTTTATCTGGTTGACGCCCAGTCAAGGGCAGCTGCCGCCGTCGAGACTGGTCGCTGAGGTTGCTCTCGAGGAGGAGAATCTCGTGGTTGGCTACGGCGACATGTTTGCGGTCCACGGGGACGAGGGGGCCGCCACATTCGACCGAGAGATTCGGTTGTGCTTTGCGTGGGAGCCCGAGGAGAGCCTCGTCGAAGGCGTCCAGAGACTGGGCGGCCTCCTAAGGCGCATGCAGGACAACATGGCTCACTATGAGGGGCGAGTGATAGAATCGTGTGATGCCAGCTTTGTGGGCACTTATAAATGACTACGGTAAGGGATATGCTTGGGCGAAGTGGGCCATTTCTTCCAAGCAACAGATGCCCCCAAGCCTCACACGCGAGCTGCTTCTCATCTCTTAGAGAAGAACGACATGATGTTACCCTGGCCGGGTTTGCCAACAGGCTTTTTCGCTTTGGGGCCCGAAGATGATGGAGTCGATGTGGGCGTTGCCTTCTTGGCCGGGGGCTGAGAGACTTCGTCTTCTGAGAAGGATTCCCAGCCGTGGTCTTGGATAGTCACTGTGATTGCGAGTGAGCCACGTCGCGTTGTATTGGGAAAGGTGGTGTTTTGGATGGCTTACCCATATACCCCTGATCATCTAGGATGCGCTTTTTCTTCATTACGCGACGTTTGCCCCTTCGCCGCCCACCTCCGCTGCTTGACACTACCTCGGCCGGCTCTTTGTGCTCCTTGGACTTTATATCAGGCTCGGTTTCGGGCTCTGGCTCTGGCTCAGAGGCTTCTTCCATCTCCTCGTCGTCCGGGCCGGTTTCCTTGTCGCCGGGCTCCTCTTCATTGTCATCCTCTTCCATCATAAGCCTGAGTTCTTCTTCTCGCTCCTTTCTACTTTTTCTCACAGCATCTGCGTCTTTGTCTGCCTTTTTGGGCGGCGGCAATTCAGAGTCGTCGGCCTCACCGTCGTCGGAGAGGGCTATGGAGCCATCTCCCTCTTGCTTGGCGGTCTGCATAAGCTTGGGGGATGGTTTTGAGGCAGCCTTTGCAAACGATTGCATGATGCCTCCGAGGCTACCTCGTTTCGTTGTCGATGCGGCGTTCTTCCCGGATTTCGAAGGCGGCGTGGCCTCGTTGGATGGCGTTTCTGCTGCCTCTTGCTTCACCTTGAAACCATGTGCTGGTTTCACCCTAGCTGACTCTGGCTTTATCGGCTCTGGCTTTATTGGTTTTAATGTGGTGGCGGTTTGGACTGCAGGCCGGCCCACACGATCCCGTTTGCGTACGTTTGGGTTCGGGATGGTGCCATACTTGTTGGCGGCGGCAGCAGGATCTTGCTCCTTGGGGTACTCCAAAATGGAACTGGAGACCTCTGCCAGCACAGCTAGATCTCGTTGCGAGTGAGGAGCTAGGCTATAAATGTGAACCGAAGTGACTTCCTGATACTCGCCCAGTAGATCTACATGCCTGGTCAGCATAGCGTGCAGGGGATTGCTCTACCATCTCACTTGCACACCTTGCAAGCTCTGCTCTCCCACAAGGGTGAGGGTTTTTGTTGATATCGCCTCGGAAAGAGTCTCTGGCTCTGTCATAGAGCTGCTCATTTCAACGTCGCCATTTTCCTTGGTGGATTTGGCGCCGTAGACCAGGTATGTTGCATGAACCGAATCGGCACGCAGCGCATTCTGGTACTTGTGAAAGTCGTAGAGCATGCTAATGAGAGGCCACGTCAGATGGATGGAGCGAGTGAGCATGGTTCAATGGGACAGTCCAGCCTACCTTTTGGCGGTATTGACATGAACATCCAACGCCCTACTCAGAAGGCGATACGTGATCTGGGAACGAGACTGTTAGCCTATTCCCGTAAGAGCAGGGCCGTACGGGTCACCCACCGGCCGCTCCTCGCTCAGCAGTCGGTCTGCGAGGAATTTTTTGTGCTCGTCCATCTTGACCAAGGCGAATGCGAGCGTGACGAGAGCAGTAAAGTTGTGTCGACCCAAAGCATGCTCACCACACGCGACATAGTCTGACGCGACATCACGTGGCTGTCCACTTACCGAGCGTCTGCGGCGCCCCGTTTGGCGCATACACGCCTCTTCGAGTCTTCTGGCATGGGAAACACCCCACGTTGGCGCGTTCTCCCACTATGAACTCGACGCGTCTCACCGCGGTGTACCGTGCACATGCACCAGGGTACCTTCCATTCGTACCGACATCCATGCCTGCAAGTCGCTGGCTTCAGTTACCTTTTCAGTAGCCTAGTTCCACGATCATCTGCGCGTGTCGGCCACGAGCTTCCGCGACGACGGCCCCTCCTCTCGCTCTCGCGGCCGCACGAATGCCCGTTGACGATATCCCCGATTCGACAGACTGGCTCTCGACGCCATTGTCGGGCCTCGCAGCCGTCGAGGCGGCCCTGCGCTGCCAAGTATGCAAGGATTTCTACAAGACGCCCATGGTTACATCCTGTTCGCATACCTTTTGCTCCCTGTGCATCCGGAGGGCGCTGTCCAACGACGGCAAATGCCCACTATGCCGTGCGCCTGAGCAAGAGCTCAGATTACGAAGTAACTGGTCAGTGGAGGAGACAGCCGAGGCATTCTCCAAGGCAAGGTCGGCGGCCTTGCATCTAGCCCGGACGGCGCCTTCTGGTAACCGGTCCCCGAAAAGAAAAGCCGAGTTCCTGGAGACGCGCGTTGCTCCGGAGCCAAAGCGGTTACGAACATCTGCGCGGCTGAACAAGAACAGCGCTGAAGGCACAGCCTCGCCAATAGCGCTTCAACTCGAAGAGAACATCGTCGAAGCTTCTGACGACGATGGCGAATACGTCCCGGACGATCGTGAGCTACTGTTTTTACCTACTCTTGGAACCCAAGCTAACAACCCTTGGCAGCTTATGGTCTTGTCCCGTGCCCTGTTTGTCAAAGGACAATGAAGGCGTGGCAAGTGTTTCGGCATCTGGAGGCATGCCCGGGTACCGATAGCCGAGAAGACGTCAGCAAGAGCAACAACGCTGCGCCTACCCTTGGCCAATCCCAACGACGGCAGGACAAGGAACTTGAGCGTCTACCGGCGCTCAGTTACTCCATCCTCAAGGAGCAGGCTTTACGGAAAAAGATGACAGAACTGGGTATATCGAGCCAGGGCCCTCGCGCGCTGCTGGAAAAGAGACATAAAGAATGGATCACACTCTGGAACGCCAACTGTGATGCCGCGCGACCCAAGAGGCGCTCTGAGTTGCTCCAGGATCTAGACATATGGGAACGGACGCAGGGTGGCAGGGCGCCGACTACTGGCAAGACGATTCAAACTGCCGCAGCCATCAAGGACAAGGACTTTGACGGCATTGCTTGGGCCGCCAAGCACGGTTCGTCCTTCAAAGACCTGATTTCCAGCGCCCAGCAGAGCCGGGTGGAAGCAACAAGGAGGGCAGAGAAGGGGACCGACAAAGCATCCGTCGATGTGTTCTCGTCGTCGAGGCGCGGAGGTTACACCCAGGGCGGCGGCGGAACAGACGCCGCCACAAGTCCACAGCCGGACCCGAAAGGACCAGGCACGGCGCACCCCCCGGCTGGCTCCATTGAACCCATTGCCAGAGCTATGCCACTGAGCAGCCCCGATTCTGGCCCTCTGGAGACGCCATGTGGTGCTTTGGGGGCAGCTGGTAGGTGGGGAGGGGCGAAGAACCAGAACAGGTCTCACGACAGTGATGTCTCGGGACCTCTTCAGCAACAGACAGCGTACGTGGACCCCGATCGGCAAGGAAGATGAAGACTCGGAGGCAAATACGCTCCCGTCAGTATGTTTCCCTGGTTCGCCGAGGGGGGAGCACGCGTGTAATCCCGTCGCTATCTAGCATGGTATATACTACTCCGTACTTAGTGTTGCTCCGTGCACAGATACCCAGCCATCTAATTCAAGATGTTGCATGATCAACCTCGGAAAACGCCGCCATAAACGCCTCTTTGCACGCCAGGTGGGCAATACTGTATAGATTTTCATTACACATGTGGCAAGGCTTGCTCCGCCTTCTTGTCGCGCGGCTGTACCCCCAAGGAGAGGTCAGCAATTCCCGTCTCCGATGTTGGCGTGCGCGCACTTTCTCGGTCTGGCGCCGACTCGACGGGGACTGAGGGTAAATTGTTGAGTACTCCCTGCGCCCTAGCCACCTCCGCCTCCGCCTCCGCCTCCTCCTTCTTGCGCAGCGCTTCCTCCTCTTTGTCCCTCTCTTCCTTTTCCAAGGCCTCGAGCTCCTCGTCTATCTCGCCCTCGTCCACAGTAGCTCCTGTCGACTCGGCCAGGATTGCAGTGACCTCGTCCGTATCGCTCATCTGCTCTCTCAGTCGATTCATGACGCTGTCAACCATGGCGGTGCCGCCAACTTGGGAGTTGAGATCCCTGAGCACGCCAGTAGACGACTCCATGATCTTGACGAGGTGGACTTGATCCGAAGCCTGCTCAATCTTTGCGGCTACTTCCTCGAGCTGGTTTAGAGTCGCATAGCGATGGGACAGAGAGGATTCCGCCAATTTCTTGGACTTGAGCGCTGCCAGGGCTGTGATCCGGTTCTTGCGAACGACAGCACTCTTGGCCTCGCGGTTGAGTTCGTCTATTCGGCTGTTCAAGAGGTCGGTTTGGCGCCTTAGACGCACTGTCAGTTCCTTGATCGACGCGATCGCGGTGTCCTCTTCAGTGATTCCTCCTTGCTCGGCCGTTGCGCGCACTCGTATTGTATGCCCATCATACTCTATCGTGTGTTTGTCTCTCGCCAAGAATGTGAGCAGCACATCAACATCTGTGTCCGAGAGCTGCTGACTGCTCGTCAGGTCCGATGTAAACGCTCGGAATTGTGATTTGGTGAATATTCGGTCGAACCGTGAGGTCTTGTCCGCCATTCGGCGAGCGAGCTTCCTACTTGCTGCGTCCACGTTTTCCACCATGACATAGCGCCCCGTGGGTAGCTTATCTTCTCCACGCGCAGAGTCCGTGATGCCCAGCTGTCGCAGGGTCCAACCCATGACATTCCGAGGCAGGTCTGACCAGCTCCTTTTGAAGTATATGCTTTGCGTCGAGTTGAGGAAGTCGTCCAATGGCAAAAGATCCCTGCCAGCCACAGCCTCGCGAATGGCCGTGCCGAGAGCCAGGGGCTGCCCAAACTGCTTATCCTCCAGCGATCGCAACAGCGAGTCGTCGACGTCTAAGACGAGCATGTTCGAGCCGCAGCCATGTCGCGACAAGAGGCCGTGTGATGCCAGGAGGGAGAGCGCACTGCACCAGGCGGACGCGTTGGCTCGGTAGCCATCGGGATTCAGCGTTCTTTGAGACCGGAAGTCCGAGTATAGCGCTGGCAATCGAGCTCTGGCAATAACACCGTCGGGCCTTTGGTCAGCTTCGTGCAGCATCATAACGGCTAAGAGCAGAGGGTAGGAGAGCGGGCTTACTTGCGGAAGTTAGCATCGTGTTGAATCAAGTAGTCAGCAAGCTCGCCCATCTTCTTCTGCTCCTGCGGAAGCGTAGGAATATAGACGAGGCTCTTAATCACAGGCGCTGGCAAGACGAGATAATTACTAGAAATACGAGTAGCTACGTATTAGAGA
>JALHCA010000158.1:0-33980 GCA_024340505.1 Tolypocladium nubicola
CAGGCCAGACAGGGGCCAGGGCGCGGGCGAGGCAAGCCATTCGGTAGGGTCGTGAGCGGAACCGGGGGCTACCGACGACACCAAAATGTCATGGGCGAGCGGAGCTTCGTCGACAGACCTGCCTCGCATCAAAGCCACGCGGCCGCAGTACGATCTTGTGGCGGGTTGAGATTTCCTGCAGGCTTGAAAAGCAAAGTGAGAGCACTTGCTTGCATGCCACGGAGCACTACGAGGTCGCGCCACCCTCTGTGCAGGGTCCGGCCAAGGGCCTGATCTTAGTCGTATTGAGCCATGAGCGCGCATCACTGCACAGTCGGAGGTTGGGAAGGGATGGCATCCTTGCACACATCACTGTTGATCCGGCATCCATCCTCCAATGGCCAACGGGCTTGGCCTTTCAGGGCCTCCGAGACAAGGAGCGGCTGACAAGGCAGTTGGCGATACTGTGGAACAGTGGGCGACCAATTAGTTACGCATAGAAGCCAGCGATGAGGCACTGCCGACAACGGTTTGGTTTGGAGAGCCTTCTGACCCCCCGGTGAGATTTGTTGTTGACGAGGGAGACCGCGACCGAGCATGGCGTTCGGTAACACATGTGACATATCCAGGTCCACAGCAGGCAACTCGTATGTATGTACCTCGATGGACGCGCCGAACCCGCGGGAGAAGCGACACGGTTGTCGCTGCCCCCACTTGGCCTTTGTGCGAGGCTTTTGTTGCTGACGGCACAACAAGCCTGGGGTTAGCGGCTGTCTGCCCACCCTCCTGGACGATGTACCGTACGCCACCGTTGTCGCCCCTCTGCCCTGTACTCGAAGAGACCGACGTTGCGGCGCAGACAGCCACAAGAATCTTCAGCTACGCGTACTCGTCCGTACCATTTTATGTTGGCCGTTGGCAGTGGCGGTTGCAGCTCGTCCATGCATATTTCAACTGTGCAACATTGGCTTCTCAACCTCGTCGAGTCGCCAGCACACGGACCGCAAGGCTCAAGGCCCTTCCCGCTCTCATTACGGGTAGTCCAGAGCCGAGGTGAAGCTACCTGTACTTCGTACAATGTATAGAAGCACAGAGAAGGCCAGCCAGAGGCCCCTGCTAACCCTTGTTGGGGAGCGTAGTAGGGCTGCCCGAGGGGCGTACGAGTAGCTCGTCCGTCGACTCGCTCTGACCGCCAGCACTTTTGAGTTCGCGGCTGACACTTCGCCCTGTACGATACGAAATTTGTACTGACCGCCATCGCGCGTGAGTGAGCCTCATGGACATGGTTCCAGTTCATCTCCCCGTGTCGTGCGGGCTTATGGAGGACAGCTCCCGAGAGCGTGGACGCGGGCACGTGTACGGAGTAGTCCGTAAGGTACGGATATCTGTCTGTGCTCTGCCACACAAGGGCAGCAGATGAGGCATGGGAAGCAAGGCACAGCGGGGACGCACAGCAAGCACGCAGGCAAGGCACGCCGGTGGAAAGCAATGCGCGCGGGAGAAAGCAAAGCAATGTCGAACTGGCAGGCCCAGACATGCGGCGATGCACGGCCGGCAGAGCAGAGCAGCAGAGGCAAGCAGCTAGCCACCCGCAAGGGAGGCAGAAGAGAGCTCGCGCCAGCACAGGCCAACTGGAGGCCCGACCTGTCCGCCCTCTCGTTACCATCATCCATCCATCGACGCATCCATGGCTCTCCAACCCCTGTCATGGGGTGTGAGGACCCCGGCCGGCTCTAGCAGGTGAGCGGGCGAGCCGCCAGCACATCAAAGCCCAGCCCAGCCCAGCCCAGTCCAGCACAGCACCGCACAACACAGCACAGCACAACCACGAGTGCCAGCGCCTCCTCCTCATCAGTGACCACCAACGGCCTCGCCCAGTCAACAGCTCACCTCAACTCCATCCATCAGACATCCTGGCACTGTGACCCTGTTCCACCCACGCCGCTCGCCGCGGCCGTCTCGTCTACGAGTCCACCGTACACGCCCCCCTTGCCGGCCGCTTCTCTTGGGCGGCCCTTGGCCGACACCCTGGCCAGCCCGTCAACCGGCCGTCCCCCTCTTTTGCTCCTCCTCTTCCCCCTCCCCTCCGCCCGTCATCGTGGCTGTGAGCGAGAGTGTGGCTCGTCCCCACTCCCCACCACCCAGCGACGGCTTCGCGAGAAGTGCGGCGCCCAACTGTGGAGCTGATGGCTGGCTGGTGGCCCGCGGCACGGCGAAAACGACAAGCTCCAACCTTCCAGCCTCCCGTTATATGCGACGCGGGACGGAAGGAGACTCTGCGGACTGGAAAACCCTGTCCTCCGACGAAGGGAAGGGCGAAGCTGGCGAGACATGCTAGACTGCGAGACACAGAGGCTCGGAGCAGAGACAATGGGCTGAATGGGACCCGTCAATGATGATTGCAGACTGAACAAGGTACCTTGCCCTGGGCGTCGACTCTGGACCATATCCATATCTGATCACTTGGAAAGAGCTCCGTTGCATGGCGGCGGCTGGGCCTGCGCCTTGCAAGCACCACCACAAGACATCGGAATTGACTGATTGATGACTGATTGATTGGGGCTCGTGCTGCAGGGACACTTTCCGTCCAGATAGCCAGAGGTGAGCTACCCACTTTGGTTCGCTGCTGTGCGTTACAGACACAGGCCGTACGGCGGCTGGCTGGCCTGGCCCGGGGTGTCCTTGTGCCCCTGTCTCTTCCCCAGCGCCGAAACCCACCGGGCGAGGGTGACGAGGCGTGGAAGAGGCCGCGAGCCAGCACAGCAACACGGCACGGTATCATTGAAAGCACCCGCGCCGGCCCCAGGGCCAGGAGGCGGACGGGGAGGTCGGTCGTTGCAAGGCAGGCCGCGAGACGAGACAAGACAAGACAGGGCGGGACGCCGGACCACATGTTCTTCACATCGCGCGCACCCAATTGTACATACAGGAAGACTAACAATACGCCGTGCCGAGTTAAGAGAGAGCCAAGGGGAACCCACTCGTGCTCCGTGTCGCCTCTCCCGCCTTTCCCAATCTGATAGACCTGGGAGCCTCCGGGGGGGTCTCCAGCAGGTACAGCTACCGGCCGCCGTGGTGTGGTACCTCGACCTCCGCTGCCGCTGCCGCTACCTGTACCTGTGCCCTACCCTGTCCACCTAACCTGACCCTACCGCTCTCCCCTGCACCTGCTGGGCCCGTTGAGCCAAGGTACCTGGACCTGCCTCCTCTCGCCCTCACCACCAAAAACAAAACCTTCCCCAGGCCAGGTTGGTCTCCATCCGCCTTCCGCTTCTCTTCCTCT
Source organism: Tolypocladium nubicola (assembly GCA_024340505.1). Lineage (NCBI taxonomy): Eukaryota > Fungi > Ascomycota > Sordariomycetes > Hypocreales > Ophiocordycipitaceae > Tolypocladium > Tolypocladium nubicola. Next base: position 3,263 of record JALHCA010000158.1, read on the forward strand.
CGTCTTGTCCGTCTTTCACGACCCTCCGCCGACCTCCTCCGTTTGCCTCTCCTCCCTTCCCCCTGGTGGCCAACCTCCCCCCCACGAGCCGTGACGAAGACGAGACGAGGCGGGACGAGACGAGACGATAGAGGCCCGCGTACACAGAGGTGAGCAAAAACTCGGTTTGCGCCGCCGCTCTGCAGCTTGCAAGATGCTGCACTGCGCTCTCCGGACCCCCAATCCCACCTTCCGCCTACCTTTGACTCTCCTGCATGCTTCTCGCCACTGCTGGCTTCAGCGTGCATTGGATCCGTTTTTTCCTGTTCATTCCAACCACCGCCGCCGCCTTCGACGTTGCTAATTTTACCTCTTGGAGTTTTAGCAGCTGGCTGAGACTGACTGCCTTTCGGGACCGGAGCTTCCTCAACGACGACCACGAGCGCTGCCATTGTTTACATGCTACTGCCAAGGGCCCGAAGTCCTGTGTCTTTCCACTCTGGTCGTTCGCCTCTTCTTTTCGCCGGCTCCTCGGGCAACGTCGCCATGAATCAAAGCGCCGACATCTACTACTCCCAGCACATGTCTGGTCCGCCTCCGCAGACCGTCACCTCTGCCACCATGAACCACTACCAACAACCCGCACAGTACTCCAATGCGGGCCAGTACGGCCAGTACGGGTACACCAACGGCCTGACGTCCCCCCCGGCCGCGCCGCCAGTTCCTAACCCGCTGGCCCAGCCGCAGAATGTGCTGCCGTTGCCTGGCGGAGTGCCGGGACAGAACCCCATGCAGAACCAGTACTCTGGCTTCGACACCACAGGCCAACAGCCGCCCCCGGGGATGAAGCCTCGCGTTACCGCCACGCTGTGGGAGGATGAGGGGAGTCTCTGTTTCCAGGTTGAGGCTCGAGGCATCTGCGTCGCTCGACGTGAAGGTTGGTTTGAGTGCCTCAATGTGCGGCAAGATGGCTAGGTGGCTGACTGAAGTCGCAGACAACCACATGATCAACGGCACCAAGCTGTTGAACGTTGCTGGGATGACTCGCGGCCGACGTGACGGCATTTTGAAGAGCGAGAAGGTCCGCCATGTGGTCAAGATTGGCCCCATGCATTTGAAGGGCGTCTGGTTTGTTCCCCACGCTGATCTCGGGCATGAAGACTCGCGTGCTAAGACGAGACAGGATCCCATATGAACGAGCGCTGGACTTTGCCAACAAGGAGAAGATCACGGAGATGCTCTACCCGCTCTTTGTACACAACATCGGTGCACTTCTCTACCACCCGACTAACCAGAGTCGGACCACTCAGGTCATGGCCGCCGCTGAGCGCCGAAAGCAAGAACAGGGGCAAATGCGAAGCGGCCCCCCCGCGCAAGGCCTGCCCTCGATCCAGCAGCACCACCACCACTCGATGGCTCTGCCCGGCCCTCAGCCGTCGCTGCTGTCTCAAGCCAGCATGGTCCGACCACCACTTGAGCGCGCCCACACCTTTCCCACGCCGCCGACTAGCGGTTCTAGCGTGATGGGAAGCATGGGGGCCTCCGAGGGCTTCAACTGGCAGGGACAAGGGATGAATGGGACTCAAGGTATGCAACCAAGACAGTGGCGCTGGTCTTCACAATGAGATCTCAGTACTGACTGGAAACCCAGCGACCACCCCGCCAGGCAGCTCCATGTCCAGCATGCAGTCGTACTCTTCTGGACCCCAGGGCTACGACGGCGCCCGGCAGATGTACAGTACGCCGTCATCTCAACAGTCTCCGTACCAGAACTCGACCAATGGCTCTCAAGATCGGATGTACACGCAGCCGGGCCCGTACCCTAAGAGCGAGATGGGACCCCCTTCGAGCCGCCCTGCAGCCGGCGGGCCTCAAGGCGAGCATCATGACAACAAACCGCCCAATGGCATCATGCCGTCGGAGCAGGCCTCCCAGCATCAGAACGGCGATGAGGAGGCCGATCATGAACATGAAGCCGAGTATACTCACGACAGCGGTGCTTACGATTCCGCCCGCACAACGTACAACTACACAGCACCCGGGGTGGGAGCGTTGACGAATGACGGTAACATGCCATCCGAGATGACAGGATCGCCGAACCACCCCCCTGCCTCGGGACGTGCGACCCCGAGGACAGCAGCTCCTCACCAGCCCTACTACCCGCAGCACGGCTACAGCACCCCGCCCCGCGTGCAATCCACCGGGAGCAACCTGTACAACATTATGAGCAACGATCGGGCACCCCACAATGGTGCCCCAGGTGGCGGCGATGTTTATGCGCCGCCAGCCGACATGGCCAGTTCCATGACGAACGGTTATGCTCCCCAGCCTCCCGTTATGAACGGCTCGGCTGGGGGGATGAAGAGGGGGCGCGATGTTGAGGACGACATGCGGCCCTCAAACGACGGTCCAGGGGGGATGGGGAGCCTGGACACGAAGCGACGAAAGACGATGATGGAGTCGACGGTATCCGCGCCTCCGTACGACGCTCTCAGCAGGCCTGCCTCGGCCATCGCGGCTCCCACGAGGCGGTAACTTTTGCTCCCTCTTGTGGACCTCGACGAGCGTTGGTCGTGGAAAAGGACCGTTGGCATCACGAATAATCCTCAGCAACCACCTGCGACACAGAAACCTGTGGTGCAAAGACGCTCCTTGGCCTTGTGTTTTTCTTAATCTTTTTCCTTTCCTCGCTTGCTTACCTCGTTCCTGTTGTACTCGCAAACGACTCATCGGCACCACTCGCATCAAAGACACGCTGACGCGCGCTACGACACCAACAACCGATTCTATGTTACTTAAGATGCCCTGTCACGGATGTACATGGCTGATGAGTCACGCTCTGCATGCATGGATGGCCTTAATTTCGAGAGATGGGGCAGCTTCGACTGCGATTTTACGTTTTCACTTGACCGCTCTGAGAGACGACACGAGTGCACGGAAAGAAAAACCGCTACCGGCCTGTTACGATCCTCAGGCGGGTAACGATACGATATCGACCGACGACGCGATTTGTCCCCACTTCCTTCTAACTACGTTCGAGTTCTTCCGTGGGGAAGACGTGTTTGGAAACGAAGGGTTTATCTGGAAGAGTCCCTGATGATGAAGTTATGACACTGCTTTGTCCGACTTGTTTTCATTTGCGTTTTCGATAAAAAAGCGCTGAAGATGGTGTACTTTGGACATGTTGCGTTGTCAGGTAACGACTTTATGAAATGACCAATAATAGCAATTGAAGACTCTGCAACTACATGTTGCACATTTACTTGGAGTTGTGACTGGATCTCTGATGATGGATGAAGGGATGGCATGGGATTTGCCTGCTTCAAACAAAGCTGGAAGCATCTAGTGGATATGTTGCAATGCCGGCCTGAAAGTAGGAGATATCGCTCGTGGATCTGTATCGTTCGGCTTCCATGCAAAATCGTCCCTTGGTGGATGGTCGGAGGCACCCCTGATGGACTCTTGACTGTCCCGTCTTCGAAGGCGTTGGCATTGATGTTTCCCGATGGCAAGTTGTGGCATCTGTGCCTGCACGTACGGATGCTGTCCACAGTACGACGAGCCATGTGGAGCGAGCGAATTCACCTCATGTCATGGTGTTGATCTTATGCATGCTGGTGGCCGTTGACACACGTGATGGCTGGGGTCGTCGTGGTTGCTGGGCCAACGCATGAACAACCTCATGTGCACTGGGCCGATTGATGGTTACGCCCCAAAGTAAACACACACACTGTCGACCAGCACAACTCTCTTGAAACTACAATTGTAGCACGAAAAAGAGGTATTATCCGCTTGAGGCCTTGCGTACATCTTTTGCTTGTCCTGTTTGGCTATTTTCTCTCGCGCAGCTTTGCATTTTGGTTTTACAATGGCCTCGCCGTTAAAGCCAGCCACAGACACGAGCCTCAACTGTTCGACGCCCCCGACGACGACGACCAAGAGATTCGAGCAGTACGAGGTTGTGCGGACATATACCACCAGGGAGCCGAGAATGGCAACGGGCGAGGAGGAGTCGACGCAGAACTCGTCGCCTTTTGTGTCGACGGTCAACGAGACAACGCACGAGCCGGACCAGGAGAACGTCTCGCCGTCCAAGGCCGCCGCCAGACACAGCCGCGTCATCTCGGGCACGGAGCTCTCGCCGCTTAAGATCCTGGCGGGGGAGAGGAGCCTAGGCGCCTGCTCGTCGGAGGGCATCGCGCGCGGCAGCAGCAGCCCTCGAAAGGTGTCGCCCGAGAAGAGGTTCCCTGTTCGGATCAGCGGGTCGGAGGAGACGCCGCGGACGGTGCCGACGCAGGCGCAGACACAGGAGCAGACGCAGCAGACGCACGAGCGCATGATTAGCCTCGAGGAGGCGGTCGAGGAGAATGAAGGGCTGAAGCACGCGATTGAGATATTCGAGGATGAGCAGAGCGCGCTGGAGGAGGGTAGCGCGAGGGACGGTGCCACTGCGACGGTCAACATCGACGCGGCGCAGGTGGAAGGGGATGAGACTGCTGGACCGGACGACACCATGGTCAGCACGTTCAGCACTTTCTCGGCGGTGCCCAACATGACCATGTTCGCGAAGCTGGGCCAGAGCCCAACCAAGCTCTCCAGCCTCGGGGGCATCCCGGCGCGGGCGAGGACCGACCCATCGCCGGTACGGCCAGATCGGTATCCTCCACGCGACGACTCTGGCAACACCACGAACCTCCTGATGGACTTTACCGAGCAGATGAGATTTCCGCAAAAGTCACCTGCGAGGCGAGGAAACCTGTCACCGTCGCGGACGGTCCTCAACGTTGCGGCGACTCCTAGCCGCCACTTCACGAACCTCATCGACTTTGACATTCCGCCCATGCCGACGCCCCGAAGCGTCCCTACCGTGACGCCCCGGCAACTGGAGTCGCTCAAGTCGGGCTTCCTGTCCGAGATCAGCTCTCTCAAGGCCTCCCTCAGCGGCAAGGAGGCCGAGGTCCAGTCCCTCAAGGCCGCGGTCGGCGACGCCGAGAAGCGAGTCGGCGAGTCACTCGAGCAGCTCCAGGAGGAGCAAAGCCTGAAGGTGCAGCTCACCGCCGAGAGGGACGATTGGGAGTCCAGAGGGCGCGAGATGGAGACGGTCCTGCGCAAAGTCAAGGAGGAGATCGTCCTCAGCCAGCGCGAGCGGGAGGAGCTCGAGCAGAAGCTCGACGAGAGCGAGAAGCGCAGGGAGGCGGCCGAGATGCTGCACCAAGAGGCCGAGAGCAAGATGGCCGGCATGCGCGCCGGCAAGGACTCGGACCGGCCAGCCTCGGCGTCGTCCCCCGAGAAGGCCAAGTCGCCCGGCGCCAGCAGCAGCCGCGAGGTCGAGGCGGCCGTGGAGCGCGTCGCCCGCGAGCTGCACGCGCTGTACAAGAGCAAGCACGAGACCAAGGTGGCGGCGCTCAAGAAGTCGTACGAGTCGCGCTGGGAGAAGAAGGTGCGCGAGCTCGAGGCGCGCATCGAGGAGCTCGCCGACGACAACGAGCGGCTGCGCGTCGGCCGCGACGCCACCATGACGCGCGTCGAGCCCGGCAGCGCCGCGGCCGAGGAGCGCAAGGCGCAGGCCGTGCGAGACAGCGCCGCCATCAAGGAGCTCAACGCGGACGTGCAGCGCCTCGAAGCCGTCGTCGACACGGTCAAGCGCGACAACGGGCAGCTGAGGGGCATGCTGGAGCGCGAGCGCGTCGAGAAGGGCGAGCTGGTGCAGCTGGCCGAGGAGATGATGAACATGCAGAGCTTTGTTGCGCCGCAGCAGCGTCAACAGCAACAGCAGCAGCAGTATCAACAGCAGCAACCACAGCAGCAGCAACAACCCGCCCCGCAGCCGGAGCCGGCCAAGACGCCACGCGCACCCATCGCCCGCGGCTCCGGCCTCCGCGCCCCGGGGACGGGTCTCCGGGCCCCCCACGAGCGGACCCGGAGCGGCGGCGGCGGCGGCGGACTCCCCCGGCCGGGCGGCGCGCCTCGCAGCGGCATCATGAGCTCGATCGAGAAGATGGGCAACTACCGCGGGCGTGCCGAGTAGGGCGCGCTCGCTGTGTCCTTTCTCCCTGTAATGAAAATGCATGAGGGCTGTCGTTGTAGTTGGATCTTTGTCGGGGTTGGATAGAGGACGGACGGGTTGCTGTTTGCGGGCGTCGTGGCTTCTTCTCACGCACGGCGTGGTTTCTTCATCGGCACGGCGTTGGGGGGGCAGCTGGATTGATGCATTGATGAGTGCGCTAACGACTGTCGGACCTTTTTATAATTGATGTGTAGATGTCCTCATGACTACACGGGGCGCGGTTTTGGCTGGTATTACTCCGTACACTGTGACTGCCGTCGTGGAGACGGGACGCCTCAGATTTTGAAATCCCCGACCGACCCTCGGTGCCGGCTCTCCCATGTCGCCTACAGCCCATACGCCTCCTTGGCCGTGCCCCCAAAGATCATGGCCCGCTCCTCGTCCTCGAGCGTCGCCATCCAGCACATCTTGTCCACCACCTCGCGCCACTTGGGCCAGCCCTCGTCGCCGAGCTCGCTGGCGGTGCAGACGGGCCAGTCGCTGCCGAACATGAGGCGGGCGGGGCCAAAGGTGGCGAGCAGGATGCCCAGCCAGGCGAGCGTCGACTGGAAGATCTGGGCGGCGGGCTGGGCGCGCAGCGAGTCGGGCATCTCGGCGAAGCCGCCCGAGAGCTTGACGTAGGTGCGCGAGGCCTTGCTGAGGGCGTACATGGCGGTGCGCCAGGCGGTGAAGGATTTGTCCGAGGTGACGTTGTAGATGGTGAAGTCGGGCTTGCAGAGGTGGTCTGGTGGGGGAGGCGGTTAGCAAGAGGTGTCCGGCGGCGCATGGTAGGGACGTGGACGTACTCAGGATGAACGTGACCTTTTGGTCTTCCGGGACGCCGTCGTGGGCCCGGTCGACCATGGCCACAACCTCGTCCAGCTGCTTCTTCCCCCGGCGGTGCTGGTCGACACCCACCTCGAAGACGAACCCCCGACGGCCCAGCAGCTTCAGGCCGTCGATGAAGTCCTGCTCCAGCATCGTCCCGTGCGGCTTGTCCTGCAGCAGGTACCGGAACCCCTTGACCTTGGGCCACGCCTCGCCCGCCACCTCCTTGACCCGGTCCAGATAGCGCTCCATCACCGCCGGGCCGCTGGGGAGGGGCGCCCACGGCACGATGCCCAGACACAGCCGCGCGTCCTCGGCGGCGTGGCCCTCGCCGTCCTTGGGCTGGCCCAGCGCCACGCGCTTCAGCCAGCGGACCTCGTTGAGGGGCTCTTCCCAGCCGGCGCCGTCCGCCGCGCCGGCGGCGAGGTCGTGCTTCCGGTCCGTCTCGACGAAGACGAAGCCGAGCAGCGAGGGCGCCGACCTGGTGGCCTGCTTGTACTCGTCGAGGGAGTGCTGGCCGGCGAGCGGGTGCTCGGGCGTGTACCAGGCTAGGGACTCGACCTCGGACTGCGGGTAGAGGTGGATGTGGGAGTCGATGATGGGGAGGATGAGCTGCTCGTCGTCTGCCATGGCTGCGGCGGGGGGGTTGACGTCGGCTTGGTTATGCTGTCGATTGGTGGCTCTCGATTGGTGGTGGTGTTCGTCCCTCGGAGGCGCGTGAGAACAAGTCGTAGGGGAGAGATGGTAGTCGGAACAGGGGGATGAGAGTTGGATGTAGAGGCCTGAGTTGAAGAAGAATGGAACGACGTCTGAAGATTTACCCCGCCATGCGAGGTCCCCTGAAACGAAGCAGCGGTAAAACAGTGACGTCCGGTCTCCACACCAGCTTCGACGGCGAAACACTACGCCGGACGGCCGAGAAACTCTTCCGCCTCTTCAGTCGATGTGGAGAAAATTCCCATAGCGACAGCCACAGGAGCTTATACCTCGAGCTAAGAGACTACATGCATACTACAAGTATTGCTACCAACGGCAGTGGGCGGAGTCTGACGCGGTGCTTGGGCAGCTAACGGTGCATGCGCTTTAGCACAGGCCCACAGCGGGGGGATGGAGCATCCGATATCAAGCGTCGGGTATTTGCTGGACTACATGCGAAGGCTCAACTTGGAAGCCGCTGCATCAGACAGAGCCGACGTCGCACATCACGGCGGACATGGGGAGCGGACTCTTTTTTGGGTGGATAGATTCAACCATCGTCTATCCGCGGGCAGCACACCATATCCTCAGTCTTGCCAGTTGGTCTGCCCTCCTCCACGTCCGCAATGGCTAGCCCGGACCGTCTCCATCGCAAGGTCCTGGACCACATCCGCAAGTGTCAAGATGAGCGTTTGGAGCTGGCACCCCGTCTGCAGACGGGGCGCTCCAGTATTGTCCGTGTACATGGGCAAGGGGGGCGGAGAAGTCCTCCGTCGCGGCCCCTTCCGTTCGAGATCCAACAAAACGAAACGACCCGCAGACACGGCGTGCGCCGCGCCTACGGGGGGCCGGCAGCATCGACCCATTGGTCGTCACACGCGCAGAGTGCAGGCGTCGCGTTCTCCAAGAACCAGCTTGGCGCGGCGCTGCCCCCGTGCGGTGGAGGTTTAGCAGCGAGATGGTTTCCAACAAACCACAACAAGAACAGGGAATGAGCCAGCAAGACGCCAGAAGCGCGGCCGTCTGCTCGCTCGAAGGAATGAACAGCCGGGTATCTCTCTCTTCCATGCGGCCTCTGCATGGCAGCAGCTCCTATGCCCCCGCAGCGGTGGGCATCGGAGGCTCTCAGGTGACGACGATGCCGTTGCGGCGGTGGCTGGAGTGCACGTACCGCACCTCCTCGCCATCGTCGTCGCTGACGTCGCTGGAGCACGAGGAGCTGTCGTCGCCGTAGCCGCAGCGGGCGCCGCCGCAGTCGAGCTTGACGCGCTCGCCCTTGCGGGTGATGCCGTAGCGCTCGCAAGTGCAGGTGCTGCAGTCGGAGCTGGGCGTGCTGTAGCCCGAGAGCGACGAGCTGGGCGACGAGCTGTCGGAGCGGTACGACAGGGACGAGCCGGTGGACGAGACGGGTGAGGAGCCGAAGTTGGTGATGACGTCGTCGTCGTCGATGCCGGCGCTGCCGAAGCGCGCGGTGAGCTCCTCGAGCTGCTCGTTGTCGCAGTAGTCCGAGTCGAGGATGTGCTTGGTCGCGTGGGGTGACATGGGCTTGGGTGCCTGGATCTGGGACACGGACAGCGGGCGGCCCTTGGGGATGTCGACGGAGAGCGAGGCTCGGCTGCGCGAGGACCGGTGGTGCTCCCTGGAGGAGGAGTGGCGCGAGGAGGACGAGGACGAGCTCTTGCTGCTGGACTTGTGCGACGAGGACGAGGACGAGGACGACTTGGACGAGGACTTGTGCGACAACGAGGACGACTTGTGAGAGGAAGACGAGTGCCTGTCAGAGGGCACGTCGAGAATGTTCAGCTCGCGGCCCGTGGTGGGCTCCGTGGTGGACGCGACGCTGGGGTTGTGGGCGACGTGGTAGCCATCGATGATGTAGTAGTACCAGTACCGCTGGCCGGCCTCGAGCGTCGCGTTCTGGAAGCGAAACGTGCCCTTCCACGACCCGGACTTGGAAGAAGACCTGTCCTTGGAGAGCGGCAGCTGGCCGACGTAGTTGTCCCAAGACCCGAGGAGGTGCACCGTCTTGACGCCGGACGAGACGCGGAGCGAGAAGGAGAGCTGGACGGCCGACATGTTGACTTGGAAGTATTCTTGATTATTACTGGTGGCTTGCGTGATTGGGGATGCTGATCGAAATTGGAAAGTCTTGAACGTGATTGTTTTCAGTTATTTTGAGCGTCGGCGAGCAAGTGAAATCCACAGGATTCTGTTATTAGGGGGAGGCTGATTAAAGCGAAGAGGCGATTGCGAAACAAAAGGGGCACAATGATGAGAATCAATATCGAAGAGATTGGTCTGGTCTCTTTGCAAGCTGGCCGGCAGCAAACGGTCGTGAGAGGGTGTCGTTCTGCGGGGGGGCTTGCAGCGGTTTTCGAGAGACGAGAACAGTATTAGAAGTGAAATGTAGAGAACCAGCTCCACGGATGCAACAGACAAACAGAGCAACGGGCACGGAGAACAACAGAAGGGGGATTCGAGGTTGACAGGGCTTGCTGAGGAGGAAAGGAAGAAGAGAGGGAGGAGGGGCGGGAAAGCGAGGTGTTGGACCCGTGTTATATGCGCCAGGACGCAACTCGTGGCCGCCCCGACGGCGCCGCACGGGAGTGGCCAGCCCTCCCACGTCCGCAGGAAACGCCAGCTGCAGAGGAACCGCAGACCAGCCACGCCGGGCTCCTGCACAAGGCAAGGCATCTCCAGCGCGCGGCCAATGGGCGCGGGATATACATCCGCAGGACGACCATGACGAGCGGAGAGGGGTCGAGGGGCACTCGCGGCGGGGGCGCGGGCGCTTAACCGCCAACACGCGCGTTAGCGGGCTGCACCTCGCCGTCCAGTAGCGACACCCGCCCCGGCACACCGAACGCCGCCGGCGTCTAGCCGTGCCGCCTGATTGGGCCGTGGCGGTGGGTGTTGCCGTCCCGCCAATGGCGCCGCTGGGTGCTCGCCGGTTCGTCTCTGGCTGCTGGGCGCTGCGTGCATGCATGGCTGTGCGTCAATGTGACGGTCATACGAGTGCTTTGCACGGACGGACTACTGGTGCAGTGCATATGCTGTGCTTGCTGTGGTAGAGAGGGAAACCGGGCAGGCGAGCTGAGGTCCGCGTGGCCGCTTTACCCGCCGGATACCGACGCCTTGCACAAGTCACCGCTTCGTAAATATGCAAGTTGAAAGCAGCCGTGCGAAGAGACGCCGGCGCTAGATCAATGTTGGAGAGACCGCACTAGATGACTCGGTGGTGAGATGGAGCAGAACCCAGACTTGATGAAATGAGTCGTCATTTATGCCACATCTAGCTCGAAGCATGCCGCGGCTGAACGAAGATGCATGTTTCGCCATGTCGCTGGAGATCCGCACCGCCCCAATCGCAGCCCCGTGGACTGCAACAACAAATCCAAGACTCCTCGATAACTCAGTGCCCATGCGAGACGCCAAAAAGCCTGCAAAACCAATATTATGACGTGTCCGGGTGGTACGCCCACGGGCGAGCTCGCCTTCTCCGTCAGCATGCGAACGACGACATCGGGCTTGGGCATGAAAGCGTATCCAGCGGAGGCATGAGTGGTAGCCGTTCTCCTCTTGTTGCCCAAATAAATGGAATAGATGCTCCCGGTCCGGCGTTCGACGTGGCTTCGTCCAGCTCGTACATCGAGAGCGCGGCGCGACAGAGAAATTGACCCCTTCTCGGCATACCACGGCCGGCAGACGCTCTCCCCAATCGCCATCGCAGATGCCCGTCACCTCCGCATTCTGCACCCACCGCCGAGTGCGCAAGCCGTCGAGTTATTCGCCCATCTGGGTATCCCCATTCTCGATCCCGTCGATGCCCCGAATCCACAACACGTTGTTGCACCTGGCTTCCCGTCAGCAACTACGCGCGCGCACGACAGCCACCCTCATGGAGGGTGAGGGGCAGCGGGCAACTCACCGGATCAGCACCTGTCCCAGCTGGCCCGTCTCCTTGTTGCTGATGAACTCCTTCGTGCCTGCGAGCTGCAGGTTCATGTAGCTGTCGATGGCCTTGAGCACGCCCTGGTACTCCGTCTGGCCCCACTTCAAGCGCACCGAGACGGGCTTGTCGACGAGGCTCTGCAGCATCGGCCGCGGGTTGACGGGTACGAAGCTCATCTTGGTGCTTTCTTCGTCGTGGTTCGCGGTGCGGATGGGTTGGGAGAGGATGCGTTTTGGGGACGAGGCTGAAAGTTTCGCGATCCTACTGGGGCCCCACAATGGAAGCTCTTGGTGGACGGCTGACTCAGCTGGCACCAGACGGCAACAGTGACTGAAGGCGTGCACACGGAGTATGTCACGGCGCGTTCAATGGGTGCAGGGCAGGGCGCTGCAATTGTTTGCGATTAATAGAGAACAACAAGCTAAAGAGGGAAAAAGAGAGCGTTGCCGCGGTGCGGTCACAGGAGGGGAAACCCCTATCCAGCAGTCACATCAGGTGACCTGTCATGTGACCAGTCATGGCAGCCGTCACAGAGTGCTTGAATGTGCATAAAACTGCCGACTCCAACAAGTTAAAGCAGCGATGAGACTTGTCCCATCTCCTCCTTGCTGCAGCGTGCGGGCAGGTGAGCAACTTTGTCCGCAACTATGAGGCCTACAGCGCCTCCGTACCCGCGGCTCCCACTCTACTTCAAGCACAACTGCGTTGAGGGTCTAGCTCGATAACTCAACAGAATGACTACTCTCAGTACTCCCCATGGATTAACCCTCGCATCTCGAGTCTGCCATCAGGCTCAGCAGCCTCATGTCCACGTGGATGCTCCCGCCGCTGCCTGCGGCCCATCCGCGCGACCGCCGAGCTGACGCCGCTGCCTACCACCCTCGTCCGCCATGCGGTATTAACTGTCGAGCTCACCACCCACATCTTCCCTGCACGTAGCGTGAACCTCGCTGCAAGTATGACGCCAGGCTCTTAGCCTCGGCGGGTATGCGAGGGCGGTCATACGGTACCATCCTCAATCATGGATGTCTTCGTACTGCGATTTGGCAGGCGCTCGGGAGCTGAAGAGCCTTTTATCCTCGGAAGGGGAGGTTGCATCCGTTGAGGGCCACATGATTTTTGGCCGAGCTGAGTTTATGCACACAGAAGAGTCGGTCTAGCCTCCAGGACGGCGGCTCTGGCGGCTCTCGGCAGTTGTCTCAGTCCAGGGGGCTGCTTCGTATACATGCTGTCGGGATGAATTGCATTTCCCAGTACACAGCGATCACAGGCATGGCACACCATGTATCCCAGATGTAGGGTGTCCTCGATTTAATCCATGATCTGCCAGACTTCGAGCTGGCCTGGAGGAATGCTCGCGAGTGACCAGACCATCGCGAACCTCGATTTCTCAAAATGAGGCCTTCATAGCGGTTGTACAACTAGTCTGGGGCTTAGCCTGAGACGTTAAAGACCTTGACGACTCAATTATAATCAATGCCGGAACCTTTATCATCCAGGCTCTCTTCTATCTTGAAGTGCAATGTGATGCTGTCACGTGAGCACCCGTCGCGTCCGCCAGCACTGACCGACGCGTCTCATCGTGAAATGACGGCTATTTCTGGCTGCATCTGGGGACGCTACGCAGCAGCAGTGGGTCTTGGCTGTTTTGCTGCGAACGAAGGGAGGTTGATTAGCAATCGGCTTTCGACACCAGAATATATCCTCGTGGAGGGTGGTGCCGGCTAAGAGCAACACCCACGAACGTCGATTTGAAACACCAGCCCAGAGTGACGGACACGCAAACATCACAATGAGCTCCGCCGACCTCGCCGTCGACGATGCCCTCATCGCCAAGGTGACCGACTACGTCAGGGCCTACATGGCCAACTACGACGGCTCCCACGACTTCAACCACATCCAGCGCGTCCTCCGCCTCGCGCTGCACATCCAGGCCCGCACGCCGCGCACCTCGCGCCCCCTCGTCACCCTCTGCGCGCTGCTGCACGACGTCGGCGACAAGAAGTACCTGCGGCCCGGCGAGGACGCCTCGCGGCTCGTCCACGCCGTGCTGCGGTCCCTCGGCGCGGACGACGCGCTCGCCGAGACCGTGCAGGCTGTCTGCCTCGGCGTCAGCTACTCGGGCGAGGTCGCGGACCCGGCGCGCGTGGCGGCGCTCGTGGCGGCGCACCCGGAGCTCGCCGTCGTGCAGGACGCAGACCGGCTGGACGCGCTCGGCGCTGTGGGCGTCGGCCGAGCCTTTGCGTTTGGCGGCGCAAAGGGCCGCGGGCTGGACGACACGGCGGACCACTTCGAGGAGAAGCTCGTGCGGCTCGAGGGCATGATGAAGACGGAGACGGGGCGCGCGCTGGCGAGGGTGCGCACGGAGAGGATCAGGGCGATGCAGGCGTGGTGGCGGGAGGAGACCGAGGGCGTTGGCCTGGACGTCTGACGACGGCCGCCTCCTCGTGGCGCTGGTCCCAGACGCTGGACTGGGGAGTGGCAGACAATAGGCGCGATTCAAGCATTGAAAGCCAACGAGCCCGCCAAGTCGTACGAGTCAACCGCCAGGCGCCACGATGTTCCCCCTTGTGGCCCTGGCCCGGGAACTCTGGACCCTGAATCTCAGCGACCCCGCGAAAACGGAGTGGACCCCTCCTGTCAGCCATGTCAGCCCAGATCTCGCGTCAGGCCAGGCCCAAAAGGCAAAGAATGCGAGCCAAAGGGCGCCTCCGGGAGTGGTCGGCTGTCGGCTGTCGGCTGTCAGGGCGCTGTTGGTGCAGTGTTGGAAGGGGTACTTGTGGCGGCGTGAACCCGGAGGTGACTCGTGAGCACCGAGAACCTTGACGGGTCAGCACGGCTTTGGCGCCGAGCAGGTGATGCGATTAAATACACCCTGTCGCTCTTTTACTGTGTATCCCATTTTGTCCCCGTTTTGGCAGTTGCAAGTCCTCACTCACGCCTTCAGTCGATCAACACTCACAAGCATGTGACATCTTCACCGTGGAGCACACCGCCAACCAACGGGTTCACGATGGACGCCCTGCCCGCCGAGCTCCTCCACGAGATCATCTCCCACCTCCACCCCTCGAGCCGCAAAAACGCCCGTCTCGCGTCCAGGCGGCTCAACGCCATCCTCGCCGAGCGGCCGTTCAGCATCCTCCCGTCCTTCATCGACCCGGCCGTCGCGCTCGCGACGCTCGAGTCCACCGTGGCCGACCTCTCGCTGCGGCCGCACTCCATCTGGTCGCCGCACTGCTCCGTCCCGGACGACCTCCCCGTGCCGCAGAGCTTCCTGCTCGCCATGCACGTCGCACTCAAGGGTCAGTCGTGGCGGCCCCGTACGCTGGTGTGGGACTCGGAGAGCAGCAGCGAGGAGGAGTCCATCGACGGGTACGATACCGAGGGGGCCGGCGGGCAAATCACCATTGAAAGCCTACGCACACGGATAGGCAGGGAGGATATCACGGAGGATATTCTGCGGCAGGCCATGTTCCGGTACGCCCTGTATCTCAGCTACATCTACGACGGGACGGGCGAGGCACCGCAGCTGTGGGTGTTTAACACGGAGCTATGGACGGGAAAGGCATGACTGCTTGTCTTGACTAGGCATATCGTGTTTAAAGAAGGGTTTTCATTGTTCTCTCATGTATTTATACTTTTCAGTCCTGGTTGCAGGCAGCCCGGTATTATACGGCAACGTGGCCGTGTACAGATCCCCAATACATCCAGTTCATTCACGACATTGGCGCGTTTCGTAAAACTCCTCGTCCCCAATGCGTTCGTGTTCCCATTCTCCCTCGTCGCCGTGGTAGGTATCCGAGTACCCAGTGCTGGCGTCTATCTAGATGAAGTAGGCGGCGACGAAGCCGGCCGCAGCCAGGACGGCGGCGGCGCGGTTCGTCCCAGCAGCTGCCGTGGGGACCGTCGTCTGCTTGGAGGTGGTGCCAGACGGCGGCGGCTTGCCCGTGCCTGTCGGCTCGCCGCTGGTCCAGGTGTCCGGCTTGCTGCTAGTGGGCGTGTGCGGATGGCCGGAGTGCGATCTGGTGCCGGTCTTGGTGAAGGTGCCGTTGGTGATGGACGTGCGGATGGTGTTGGTCACGATGGTGGCGGGCAGGCTTGCCGTGCCGAGGCTCGTGCCCTCGGGGATGCTTATGCGGCCGGTCTCGGTGAGGGTGACGCTGTCGGCACGCGCTGGGCCGGCTGCGCTGGCCGTGACGGCGGCGAGGGCGGCGATGAGGATGGACGCGGTCTTCATGTTGGGCGGTTGCTTACGGATGAACGCAGGTATGCTAGCGAGTGGCTGTTGGTTGTGCTTCGTACTGTATTTATATTCCGATGGAGTGTTCGAAATAGAATGACAGATGGCACTTGAGAAGGAGGAAGATGGTGTGTGTAGGTACGAAGTAGAAGTGTAGTACTAGTGGCAAGATGATGCATCTCCAGATGCCAGGCCAGCAACCCTCCGCCTCTTATAGCACCCAGCAACAAGCCTGGATGCCCGCCACTCCGCCTCCCCAGCCCTCATGGCCAGCCCGCGGCTGAAAAAACTACCGCGAGGTGTCACAGTCAGGACACACATTTCCGGGCGAGGTTGGTGGCCCTCCGTCAACGTCGACGGCGGGAAGAGGGCGGCGAGGCAACAAGGGCCGGCTGGCAGCATGGGAACGATCAACGAGCCACTCAGGCGCTGTGGCGCGCTGCAGGGAGCCGTGCGGATACGAGCAAGGCACGAAGTAGCTTATTTCGGGAACTGATTGTCGACGTGGCGAGGACTGGCTTCCTACATACCTAAGCTGGTTCAGGCAGGATGGGGGCTTTGGCGAGGCCGCGCGGAGGGGAGGTCGGGTGGCCGCGACCGCGTCATGGCGTCATACAGGGCCGTTTGACGATCTGCCAGACGAAAAGGGAAGCCCAGGTCGCTGGTTCTCGTCCTCGTCGCCGTAGCAGTCGGATGCCGTAGCACCCCAGAGCTTGTTCGGTGGACGGAGCACTCCGCAGCTCGCGGATCACTGATGGCCCACTGCCCCGGATGCCCCAGAGGGCCTAGGCTAGACGCTGTGTATTCGTTTCTTGGCTCCCCCGGACTCCGCCGCGGCAGTTATCGGCTCGTACGAGTACCTCCCTACCCAGGAGTCGATAATTGATGTTTCAGTGACAAGTAAACGGCTCAGTAAACGACTGTCGTTACCGCAACTCAGATTCTCGCCTGTCACTACAGCGAGCGTGCAGTCGGCGATTCCAGTTTCCCGCGGCGGGCCAACGATGTCGATCCGAGCAGCCTCTTGTCCTCGTCTGGGTCAGATCGTCTGCTGGCGACGATGTCATCATGGCTAGTGGCCGTCTCCGCATCCGCGATCGCCGGGTCGCCGGGCCGCACCGTTTACGAGTAGCGTACGAAGTATGTTCCTCTTCGCGTCGCCAACGCGTCGAGAATACCAGCCCGCCCGCCGCCGTCACAATGGCTTGCGGAGGTAGCGCCGATTGAGGCCATTAAATAAGTGTCCCGCACACGCACTTCGAAACACTAGACGCTAAAAGAGTTTGAGCCTATATATTATCGCTGGCACTCCTACAGATAATTGAGATACGGAGTATCGGCTAATATATACATTATAAGTACATTGACCGAACACGATTCCTCGTACTATTAAGGTCCTTTCCGTCCAACAGCTACAGACAGGGCACGGACAAATGATAATGCCGATCTGTTATGTGTGTGCATTTTGTCAATCCAGCGCCACGCCCAGATCTTCACGCTCTCAAGCGCCTTCCTTCTGCCCCATTCCTTCTGCTCCCAATCCGCATTCTTGCCGCCTCCCTAGGGTATCTTTCCCCACTTGTGGGAGTTCGCTGTGCTTGTAGGTCGACCATCTGTAGCGGACATGGCGATACTCCGTGCTGCCGGATTAATGACTACTCCATCGAAGCATGATTGTGACATATTGCTCGCCATCCCTTGGGTAGCTCTCTGGACCATCTGCAAAAGTCAATTCGAGATGCTGAAGAGTCCTACTCCTCGTTCTCCTTCTCTGATCCATAAGATGATGACAGTAATTCTGAACAAACCCTTCAGTGCGCATCTGTCATGCCTCAGGCCAACTACGATCTGGATAGATCTATTGCGGCATTCTTTTCGAGCTCAGGAACATCTAGTTTAGAGCAACTTGCTGGATGAGAGAATGCTGGCGCTGGGAAAAGCGGCTCATCCAGACGTCGTCGCTGGCTGTACCCTTCATGGACTTATCGGTGGATCGCCGTCAGATCTTGAAGCGAAATCAGCACTCGCTATATACTTCAGGAGCCATCTGCCAGGAAGCAACTATGTCTACATACGCGGCTCTTTGGAAGCAAACTTGCTACTCCAGCTCGCTACCGTGAAAAGCCCGGCGAGGTTAATTGATGCCATCTACATATTCGCCTCGGGTCGGCTGACATGAAGACAAGTTTTTGCGCAGTCTTGGCTAAGCGGAAGGCCAAAGGATCCCGGCCAAGTTTCTACCACTGTTGAAGAATGCGTCGCCATGTTCCGCTACCTCTTTAACAGCCCCCCCTCTCGCTTTAAGTCGCATGTCGCCCAAATTCGAGGCATTCTTCCAATGCTGAATATTGTAGCTGCTGAACCCCTAGACCTTGCGTACCTAGGTCAGGGCTGAGATTAGTGTCTTGTCATATTGGACTGAAGCGCCCAACATAGGCGCTCGAATAGCGATGTTTGGCATCGAGGGCCACGACGCCACAAGAGAAGCGGCGAGAGAGACTGGGCCAACTAGCAAGGCAAAAAGGCGCGAATGTATGCGTCATGGGGTGTCTAGCTAGAGAACGTCCGTAATCTCCCTAAAGCCAGCGGCAATATCTTACTCACATTTTGCAAAAGACTCACGTCACTGATCTACTGTCAGCCAGAGATGCATCGTCCAAAACCTCCACCGTCAGCCACCAGTTGAACCAGCCGTGTTGCTGAGGCTGAAATATAGAGGTCAATCCGTCGCCAAAATACGTAGGGACAAAATCTCATATCTCTTCGATTATGGCATCGTGCAGGAAGTCGTTCTGGTATATCATGGTGACGGGAAACAAGCCCAGAGTTCACGAGGCTCTTTGCTGTTGCCGAGTTTAAATCCCGTGAATTCCCGGATTCGAGCAATACTCCCCTCCAAAATCCTGCAGAACCACCGCAACCCGCACCACTTACAAACTATACATCGAGTCTTCGGAACCATGGATGCAACCGTGCCATGCTGCCAGCCATCGTTCAGCTAACACGCTAATTCTAGCCTATGGCTCCATGCGACCACCCGTCATTGAACGGAGCTCACTATATTACAAGGTGCCTCTCGGAATGCAACATCTTTCTGGCTAAGGAACCTCGTAGTATTATAACGTTGCAAGGTAAAAAGTTAGAGCCTTCGTACGGACCACGCTGGAAGTCAATTGCTCCTCTCATCGGTAAGCGGCAACCCCACATGGCCCACGCCACAAGCCCGCCTACAGAACCTCGATATCGCAACGAGGCAAGGACCACAAAAAATGGTAAATATTTACCAAATAATTAAAAAAAAAACATACAACAGCCGGTGTTCGCTGGTCGTCACCGACCCAACTACTAATCTGCCGCTTGCAGGCTTGTCTCTCGGAGAGCGGACGGGATCCAGAATTGCTCCTACAGCTATGGTCGTATGTGCTAGAATTCAGGTCTAGATCGACTTATAGAACAAGATGCAGGAGATTAAGTCGCAAAAGAAGAAAGAGAAACCCAATCCGTATCTCCGCACAGCAATACCCTATCTGGCAACTGCCAAAGTTTGCCTTTCTTTGCTCCCCGTTGCTCCCCTGTCTCCGTGCCGGATCGAGTACTGACAGAAGACGATGGCACTAGCTCAGCTCACTTACACGGCGATTTGAACCGCGAGCCTTGGCCGTTGCACGCGGCGCAACATAACAGAGCTGGTATACAGAGCCCATTAGTCTACTCACATGACGAGTTCAAAGTCTCACACGAGTTACCGCCCTTTGCTGAGTTGGCTCTCGAAACGGGGTTGCTGAAGGGCCAACCAGCGGCCCCTACGGGCGGTGTCTTGGATCGCCTGAATAAGGCAGATTGGCCTCCGTGCTTTCCCTCTATCTTCATCTAGCATACACCGCCACCACATTACTTTGCTCCAGCCGGTCAGTTCCTGTCACTCGCGTGAGGCGTGGTGTGCCTACCGAGTTACATAATCATCGACTGTGAGGTGCAATAGAGCGTTGAACTTGTTGTTGAGCCGCTGCGCCGCTGGTTGCGCAGCTGCACTATAAATGCAACCCACTCCTCCACCAACTGCTGTAGAACCAACTCTGACTCGCACAATCCCTCAATTAATATTGTTCCAAGGGCTGGCAGGTCTCATTCGCCAGGACAGCTCTGCACTCGGCACACGCCCAGCGAAAATGGCACCTTGGAGGATCGAGGGGTGCACCATCGATGATGCCGTCGCCCTGGGGCGCAATAACGGGGCAGCCTTCTGGGAACAGCCGATGTGGAAGATGATGTGGCCCGAGGACAAGACACGGGAATACATGATCGAACAGCTTACGAAGCGCATCCCGATGCGACTGCTTCGCGACCGCGACACCATGCGCCATCAGAAGGCCGTGGACGCGGAGACAGGGGCGCTCATCGGCTACGCCCGTTGGGTGCTCCCTGATGGCAGCAAGGTCGCACCGGGAACAGGCGCACCGCAGTGGCCGGATGCGCAGGTGCCGGACGTCAGCACCGATCAGTGGAAGGCATTCGAGGACCTCGAGGACTCGTCGTGGTGGGAGCCGAGAGAGGACATGGGCGAGCTGGATAGCAAGAACGAAGCGATTCAGGATCGCATCCTGGCAGAGAAGCCATACATCAGTGAGCCTTCCGTCGATTCCTCGGCGAACCACCAGCTAAGCCTGAACCAACAGAACTCGACTACCTGGCCGTCCACCCCGAGAACAAGGGCAGGGGAATCGCAACAGCACTCGTGGAGAGCGGCATGCGCGAGGCCGAGAAGCTGGGAATCCCCATCTTCATCTTCGCCTTCAAGTCTGCGCGGGGCATCTACTTGAAGCTGGGGTTCACGGAAGTTGACCGTCTGGTCCAGGACGACTCCGCGTTTGGCGGCGACGGCGACTACGGGGCGTATTTCATGGTCTACGAGGTTGCCCCGGGTGCCACACGGTAGAAGACGCCGGCCCCAAGCAGCACCGCTAATGCATGAGTGCATTTTGTGATGTTGGCTGCCTGTGAGCATGTTGGGCCGCGTAATGGATTTTGTGTTGGTTGATGGGTCGCCTCTACTTGGCAACGACAGCTGCGCCGCACCCTAATCCCGGCGAGATGAAACTATGCCAGGATGACAAGGTACTTTACTGAGAAATACAGGCGCCTCCTGCTGAATCAGGTGGGAATTACTCGTACTCGTACAAAGCAACCGATACGCCGAGTTCTGTGCTGCCTGGAAGACGGAACGGGTGGGGGCTGGCACCGAAATGAAGACTCCGATTCAGTACGGCGTGCCACAGGAGGTCATCCGACAATGTCATCGGACGCATCAATTGTTCCTCCAGAGAACGTGCGAGAACTCCAAGTTTCGCTAGTGCGGAGTTGCCATTCCCCCTCCCGTTCGGGAGGAGCCTCGTGTCCGAAGTGTTCTGCCTAAACGATTGCGAGTTTGTCAACATACCCCTTCGACTCCCTGTTCCCATTCCCACCATTCACCCTACTTCTGCGCATTCTGTCCATACTCGGCAACTGTTTAAGCTAGTATTAAATCTCTCCAAACACGGGCGTGGGTCGAAGTAACGAGCAGATGATGGACCTCTGTACTCGCCGTACCGAAGAGTTCGAGTCCCTATGCAATGAGAGCCAAACGAGTCCTCGCTGCATGGCATTGTCAAGTCCCCTACACGTTCAAAGTCGTGGGCGAAGCTTGGATTCACCACTCTTTCAATGATCACGCTTCGGAGATAGCTACCAACGGCGCCAAAACGCGTCCAGAGGGTTGCGAGACTGGGAGATGGGAATTCTTTTCCGTACATGAACAAAGAAGATCTAGCTTTGCCTATATGCGATATGTTTTATCTCTTGAATCTATGTTTTGGCAATGACTACGCCGTACTGGTGCAGAGCGGCAAGGTGGACGGATGTCGCCGCGACGCCGGCTGTCGTTGAAGAATGTGGAGATGGAGACAGATCCTTGAATGTTCTGGGCCCAACATGAACACTCGGAATTAATAGAAAGCTAATGGTAGGTCGCATGGGGGCTCCAATATGAACTGCTGTTTGTAGCCGTAGGCGTTTGCTAGCTGCTAGCTGCAGATAACAGCAGACATCTTGTTGCGCGAGCAAGTTGATCTTGGCCAAGACCTCGTATCCGAGCGGTGGAGTAGGTTCGATGCGACGTCGTGGGCCTTTCGAGGGACTGAAACTGCAGATGGTACTCTGAAGCCGCTAGGCATTTAGAGATGGGGGGTGCGTGCGTTCGATTTGTCTAGAAGATGAGCCCCAAGAGCAAATCGAAGCAATTACTACGTTGGCGGGTGGCAGAGGTTGGCTCTGGCACCGATAAGGCAGCACCTTGCCCAGCTAAGTAGGTGGTCTTCAGAGACCTATAAGACCAGAGACCAACCATCTCGAAATGGAAAAGAAAGATGGACAAGCATATTCTCGTAGTTGAATGAGTTTACTATTGAGAATTTAAGAAGGAGTAGAGGGCCAAGCCCAATTAGGCGGCACCGCCACCCACAAGAGAAGGACGATGCAAGGAGAACTCGATGCAAGGAGAGCTCGATGCAAGACTGAAGAGTCTAGTCCGTACCCCGTACGGATTACTTTGTATCACATCGACTTCTGCCAAGCATCGCAAATCGGCACTCGGCATCTGATTCGCTTTGACAGGGCCGTGTCCGAGGGAGGGGACCAGCCGGCCTCGTGCCCTTCGACTCCTGGCAACTTGACTGGTCTGCAGCGCCATGCACTGAAAAGGAGGGGGCAGAGGATGTGATTGAGGGGGCCGGGATGCATGCCGCCGGGCGTGGTAACGTGCCTTGGGCGCTGCCGCCTCCATCTGGCTTCATCAGTCGCATCCGGCTCTGGCCTGGGGCTTTTAAAGTTGACACATGTGCATCTTGGTGGCGCACACAAAGAGGCATTGTCTGCGCCGCCTGGTCCAAGTCTTGGTGTTAGTCCAACGCCTACGAGCACAGATGTGGTTTGAAACGGCGCAAAACGGCCTATCAGTTGCATGTATTCGTGGCCGCGTATTCTAAAACTCTCTCCAACAGTCCGTGTATCGCTGGCATGCACAGAAATGTTGGTAAGTTGGGGGTGGGAACTTAGAGGTGTCTTCTATGATACCATCCACATATGCTTAGTCTATTACTCGTACGAAGTACTTCGTAGTCCGTACACACTCCTGCTCCGTCCACCGCTATGACGCGCACTGCTATGTTACAGTGGGTGTGCTCCGTACGAGGTGGCTTCCTTTGTCATGAGTCGTGACGGCATTTGCTTGCGCCGCCGTCCTGGCCTTTGACGCCTCACGACTCTGCACCCACTTGACAGGCTCGATTTGGCTTTCAATCCAATTAGTCTCGCTGCCCGTCCCGTCCCATGGTGGTGTGAACCTTGTGGGTGTTCCTGCTAGACCTGGCATCGTCCGCGGCACGGCCGAGGCCCGCTCCGACGTTCCCTTTGCTGCTTCGTACGAATACTCTGTCGTCCGTACCCGTGGGTTCCTCCCTCCCTGGTTCCTTCCCTTCCTTACTGACCAGTGGCAGTTGCGCTACTCGTAGTCCCCCAATCACGACAGGCGGGACCAGGAAAGAACGAGCCAACCCTGCGCCTTCCCCCCAGTCTGGCAACCTTGGCCTTGCTTCCTCGCTGCTTCTTCCCAGCCCTCACCTCCACTGCAGACCTGCGAACCCGCGACACCACCCGACGCCCTCGACATTTGCTCGCGCAAGACCCGGAGCGCTGCCTCGCTGGCCGCTGCCTGTCACGTCACGGCGCTGACCCCCGCTGCCTGGCCTGGCTGCCCTCTTGCACCCGTGCAGCGTCCCATACCCGTCGCCCTCCGGCCCTCGCGGCTCTTCACGTTCCGTCTCACTGGCTCGCGCTCCCGTCGCCAACTTGCCCAGACGGTGCCACCACGATTAAAAGCAAATTGCTTGCCCGGATGCTTTGGATGCCCGTTTAACCCTGTCGCACTCAAGCGCCGCCTCGTCTGCAGCTTCTTCTGCCCTCCATCGACGACCGCGTTGTATCTCGACGTCCTCCAATTGAATGGAGCCGCCGACGCCGAGTCCTTGTCCAGCATGCACAGGATCCCCTGTTTCAAGCGCGCCGCCACCAAATAACCCACGACACGCCCAGCTTCACGCTCACACTCACGTCCAGCCTCTCCTCCTTGGGCATGTTTGCAACCACTGCCGTCGTTTCTGCGCCCACAATGATGGCACCTCCACCTGAATACGGTCTTGGCCAGATCAACACAAGCCTCGCAACGCAGCGTCAGTTTAAGAGGCACAAGGTCCTGCCTCGGCCGCGGAACGACCGAGGACTCGACGATACTCGGCTCATCCCGACCAAGTACGATCTGTTCATAGACACATCACCTTCCGGAAACCCCTCTGGCTCCCAGCCTTCGAGCCCTCGGACCCTCAAGCACGAGTCGAGGAGAATAGGTACAGGTCCAGACCTGCCTCCGACTCCACCAAGCCACTCCAGAAATTCTTCAAGCAGTCATTCTGCACTGCCTTCGAGCCCAACGATTGCCGACAGCGGCTTACAAACCCCCCGACACGCAATCCAGCGACCGATCGCGACCCCTCCCGATCAGCGAAGCCCCCCGACTCCTGACGTGACGCCGCCAGGGCCCGCAACTCGCCCACGGGCTCTGCGCCCGTCAGCCTTGGATCGAGGCCATTTGAGAACCACAGTGACCGATTCCCGCACCGAGTCCTTCAAAACCGCAAGAGAAGAACCATTGTCGTCCGAAGACGAAGGCGGCAAGTCTGCTGTGCGACCGACTATGGGTTCAGCGACGACCTCTCAGACGACGGTTCTTCAGATCCCCAACGCCAAGGGCAGCCGAACCATCCAGCCTCGAGCTCTAGATCTTGCCCTGGAGCGGCTAAGGATTGCACCGACAGACACGTACACCCCACGCACTCAAGGGGAGTTCGGCAGGTTCGACGGAGACTGGGGCTTGCCAGGTGACGTTGAGCAAGAATGGGATAAGAACTTCGACAGGGTCGATGCAATAAGAAAGAAGCGCGCAGTCCCCGCCGGCCCGGAACCCCCCCAGCAGAACGGACACAACGGAATCCTCCAGGACAACATGGTCGCTCCAACGAATGCGACCAAGGCTGTCCGCCAAATGTCTCTTCGTGAAGTCGCTGGGCCGAACTCGCCTCCTAAACGCACTCCTGATCGAAGACGTGGACCTTCTGGCCCCTCGAAGTCGGAGCCTTCGGTCCATGTGGACACTCGAGGGTCGTCAGGGCAAGCTACGAAGTCCAACCCGTCTATAGTTATCGAAGCTATTCTGGTAGACGCGCTTCCTCAAAGGCAAAGAACCCTCAGGCATGTACGGAAGCAGAGGGCCTTGCGAGAGCCTAGCCCCAGCCAGCCAGTGTCAACCGTGACGGGCGCGGGCATGAACCAGTTCACCAAGCTGCTACCCCCCGCCAAGCTGCGGCCTGAAACTAGCCACCGGCATGACAGCTTTGCATCGAACACGGCCATTAACTCCATATCCAGCGGGCGGGCAAGACGTGAAGTGTGGAAGAATGGCGGCATCCCTGTTATCGT
The DNA here is from genome assembly GCA_024340505.1 of Tolypocladium nubicola. NCBI lineage: Eukaryota > Fungi > Ascomycota > Sordariomycetes > Hypocreales > Ophiocordycipitaceae > Tolypocladium > Tolypocladium nubicola. Next base: position 28,571 of record JALHCA010000158.1, read on the forward strand.
CGTCCCGGATCGAAGGTCTTCGAGCAAAGCTAAATCCAGCAAGGAGCCTTCGCTTCGGTCAACCTCTAGCAGACGGTCGAAGAGGACTTCGAGCGTTGGATCTACTCCTAGAGACATGTCTCCTGGCAAGGAAGTTGCGCCTGCGTTAGAATGCCGGCCGCGCCGAGGCCGAAGCCGAGCTCCGTCGGAGTCAGAGCCCCTAGAACAAAGGACGATTGACTTTCCGCCTACCATTCCAGCACGGACATCATCCCTCTCGGCTCCCACCAGTCGCAATGCTTCTCGAACTGCCTCTTTGACTGCAGAGAGCCTCAGAGCCTTGAATAATTTGCAACATGCACCCGTCCGCCCTCCGGAACCAGCAACGACACGCGCCCCTGAGCTTGAACCCAGCCTTATGCCCGAGATGGCCATGCAATCCCCTATTTCCATTTCTAGCCGCTTTGAAAGGGAGGAGACTCACGATTTTCTCAGCCTGGGCCGGCATGATGACGCTGCCTCGTCGAGGAGATATTCTTCCAGAAACACGCCATTCTCCATTGCGTCGTTTGAGACCACTGGTACGGCGCCAGAGCTTTCTGAAGCCTTGGCCGTTCACATGTATCCCCACCAGAACTCCTCAGTTCTCGTGGTCAATCATTCAGCGAAACCATCAGAATCATCCGACACGTCCAGCAAGGAGGCGGAAGCCAAAGAATCATTCGAGCCACCGAAGATCACGACGATGAACCCTGACGGGAGACCTGTGACGCCACCTCAGCAGCATGGGTATTCTAACAATGTTGAATCACCCCTCCGAAACCCTCGACCACCTCCGCAGCCACCGACAAACCCGCCGGCGATCAACTTCATCCCAGCCACCCCCTCTGGCGTGACTCCAGCCGACGAAAAGCTCGTACAGCTAGGAAATTTCTATGAGGTGACTGGGGGAAAGCCCCCACGCCGTCCTTCCATCGTGAAAAGGGCTCTTGGTCGACGCCGCCATTCCATTGACTACCCGCCGACGGCATCGAAGTCACCTGGTTTTCTGACAAGGACCTTCTCTCTGTCACGAAACGTGCGCTATAGCTCTGCGGCGGCCACAGGGAAAGGGTTTAACTCGGACAAGGAGCCAGCTTACCCTCAGAAAGAGGACACACCAGCCGACCAGGACAAACTCCACCCTTTTTGGCGCCCGCAGTGGTCTGACGATGAGAGATTCGAGTGTGATGGCAACTGCAGCCACAGCGATCATGACTCCGAAGACGAAGTTTACAGGTACCCCCCTGTAGATAACCGACCACGCATGCCCAAGAGGAGCCTTAGTGCAAGGATGAAGCGAACCTTTGCCATCATGCCCATCCGCGACGACGAATATTATCCCGCCGACAACATGCACGGGCCGGAGCGGCGCACCATCAGGCGGACTCCTAGTGGGAATCTGAGGGTGATGCGCCGGCGAGCCAGCGCCGAGTCGTTCAGGAAGCGCGAGAGTATGCGACAAGGACCATCGGCTGCATCGGACGAAGGCATGCGACGAAGCTTTTGGCGCGGCCATAGCCTGCGACGACGATCGAGCAAGGAGAAGGTGCGGCGCTCATCGATTAGTAGTCGACTGGAAGGCATACAAGACCTGCCGCGAAGGCTGAGCGAAAGGCGACGAGAGAAGCGGACGCAGGAGCTCCGCCAGATGATAAGTGGCCCGACGGAGGTTCGCGACGGGGTTGAGGAAGTGATCAAGGCCATGAGATTAAGAAACCGGCAGTACGACAGCAACGCGTTCATTTAACGCGCGACCAGACCTTACGTTCCGGACCTCTTGGTATTTCAGAAACGGTACGAAAGAAATGGAACATGCGAACTACTTCGAGTTCACGACTGCCGGGGGCGGAAGGAACAGGGACGGGGAGAGGGACATGAAACGATAACGAAATGACAGTCACGACCGCGACGACGAGACGGGTTTGAACGATTACGCTTACTTTATGACGGCCTCTTATGTGATGTGAGATTTCCGGGCGTGGGCAGCTGTGGCATCTGGGCGTTTTACAGAGGACATGAGCTGCGGCAGATTTGTTTTGCCTCAGTCTTGCTAAGACGCGGCTTTCATGCGCTTGCAGTTTGCTCAGCATGAGTAAGAGTGGCGGGAGGCCACATGTGCTTTGTGTATTATATAGATGCGGTTGCTTGCGAGTTGTAGCCCCAAGTTGAGTTGCTTCTTTGCCACGCGCGTGGCATCGAACATGTCTGTGCATGGTTGGGGAGAAGACGCCAGAAGATGTGCATGCACATGCTTCATGTTCCATTGTGCGAGAATATGTACTCAGTAGAAAGCCAAGCAATCTAGGTGAACTAGTTTTCTCAATTCCGTTCCCCTATATCCCTACCGTCAAACCAGTTTTCCGACCTGAACGCCGCTTTCGCCTCCAAATGCTGCCGTTAAAAACAAGAGAGCTTAAGACGCCATTCGCATCATGATGGATGGCGATATCTAGCGTCTCTCATGGCCAGGGCCAGGTGGGCCCTGCTGGTAAGGGGGAGGTAGGCCAACTCCGGGAGCGAAGTTCTGTCCGGGAGGAGGCATACCCGGCATGCCAGGAAATGGCGGAGGAGCGCCGGGGGCACCAGGAACGCCGGCGGCACCTGGGATCGGAAACGGCGGGAAGCCGCCTGGGGGAGGCGAGAAAGGGAGGCCGCCAGGAGGCATGGGAGGCATGCCGTTGGGGCCAGGAGCGCCGGGGAAAGGCGGCATGGGAGGCAGGCCTCGACCAGCGGCGCCAGGAGGAGCTGCAGCCTGGTCAGCTGGGGCTCACGCGAGGTGGGGAGTGTTTTGGTTGAAAACGTACGAGCCAGGCCAGGAGGGAACTGGCCGGGGGGGCCGCCTGGCATGCCAGGGAAGGGAGGTGGCGCGGCGCCTGAATCATCTTCAGTCAGCTCAACTTCTTCATCGTCCTTGGGCCGCACGGGCAGGAAGAGAGACGTGCCACCAGGGAAGGCTGGGAACGGCGGCGGCGCACCGAAGCCACGGGCGCCGGGCTGGTTCTGCGGGAGCATGGGGTTTGCGTGGGCCTGGCCCTCGGCGGCGTAGGACGAGGTGATGGAGTCGATGACCGACTGGGCTTTTTCGTGGCCGATTTCTGGGCGCTGGTCAGCGGGCGTGTTTCTGGGGAGACGACGGGGGAGGAGCCCACGCTGGTAGTAGTCTACCACATTGCGCAGGTGGTTTCGTCCGCTGTTGTGTGCCTTGCGCACGCTGAGGGAGTCGTGCGTGAGGTAGACATCGCAGTAGTCGCCTGCGGGGAGGCGGTTAGCAGGCCGCTCGAGGCGAGCGAGAGCGAGGTTCGCGGGGAGGAAGCTTACAGAAGACTATCGACAGAGGTTAGCGGACGGGACACGACTCAGCAGACGGAGGGGGCAGAGGCAGCGTACACTTGGGCATCTTGGCGACGGGGCTTGGCTGTTCGCCGGCAAGACTCTGCGTTGCGAGGGCGCGAGGTGGTGATGTGAGGGAGCGAGGATGTGGGTGGTGGTGGTGCGGTTGAAAGCTGGAGCCTCGTCGCGCCGACCAGCTGCAGGAAAGTCGACGAGGCTGCCCCACACGTGACCCTCGGCCAGCTGCGCCAGGGATGGTCCACGCCAAGGCCACCCCTGATTGGCGGGCCCCTGTCTGCTGCTAGCTGGCCTGGAACAGCAGCAGCCAAACGCGACACCTTTCAGTTAAAGCCCGTCCAGTCTCCCCGTCTCTCCTTTCTGGCCAGACGCAGCACCCTCGCCCGCCCTGCACCACGACGCAACATCCACGACAGCCATGGCTCCGCAACGCTCGCCCCTGCAGTGGCTCTGCGGCCTGCTGCTGCTCGCCTGCGCGGCGGACGCGCTCAAGTTCGAGCTGGCCGCGCACTCGGGCGGCGAGAACCACAACAAGGAGAGGTGCATCCGCAACTTTGTCGGGCAGGAGACGCTGGTGGTGGTGACGGCGACGGTGGACGGGTACAAGGGCGACGGCATGATTGTCAACATCCACGTGCGTTCTGCCGCCGGGCCTGCGGGGTGAAGGGCGGTGCATCGGGCTGACAGCGGGCAACAGATTCGCGATGCCCTGGGCAACGAGTACGCCAAGCCCAAGGACGTGGTCGGCGAGTCGCGGTCCGTCTTCACGTCGCACGCCGACGCGGCCTTTGACGTCTGCTTCGAGAACGTCCAGTCCGGCAGTACGTTCCGGCGTGCCCCCCCGTCCCTCGGAGCCGTCCGCTGACCCGACATCTCTAGGCCGCCGCCCCAACCCTCCCTACCGCCACATCGAGCTCGACATCGACATCGGCGCCGACGCCAAGGACTGGAGCGCCATCCAGGCGACGGAGAAGCTCAAGCCCGTCGAGGCGGAGCTGCGCCGCGTCGAGGAGCTGACGGCCGAGATCGTGCGCGACATGGAGTACCTGCGCTCCCGCGAGCAGAAGCTGCGCGACACCAACGAGAGCACCAACACGCGCGTCAAGTGGTTCGGCATCGGCACGACCTGGCTGCTCATCGGCCTGTGGGCCTGGCAGATCATGTACCTGCGCGCCTACTTCCGCTCCAAGCACCTGATCTAGACGTGCCGGGGACCAGCACGCCGCCTCTGCTTCTGCCTCTTCCTGCGAAGACGCGATCGGGACGGCGTGAGAGGGGGCGGCAAGCGCTGTATGATGCGGCTTTCTGTATTGGGACGGTGACGGACGCGGAATCGCACCTGGACATGTTGGCGTTTGTACATCATGATGAACGATCGGATGGGACACAAAATAAAGGGGGAGGGCCGGGCCTATTTGGAATCTAGCATTGCGCGTTGACGCATGGGCGGCCTGGTAACTATTAATACAAGACCTCGATAATGGTGCACGTGCTGTCGAATGTGCCCAGTATAACAAGTCTTGTCCAAGCAACACTGCTCCTGGCCGTGAGCGGTCTGGGAATTGGAAAGCCAGGATGAAGCCACGGAGCCACTGCAACCGAAAGACATGTCAGTGAACCCTGTGGATCTCGTCCAAGGACTGCTTCTTTAATCGCGGGCGGAGGACATCCGTGGCCGTCGTGTCTCACGAGCTTTTGCGGAGACGCAACGGATCCTCCCGCCGTCCCCGGCGTGGCGGCTTCTGCAATCCTCGGCACCGGAGTGGCCAATACCCAAGTCGGCTACTCCCCCACACCCGCACCTCAACCTCCACCCTCCAACTCCCGACGCTTTTCAACACAACACCCAGCCTCTATCCGCCGCCGTTCCCCTCGCACACGGCGCATTGACGAGCGCCGAGTCCCCCGTCGACCGACCCCCGCGACAGCCATGGCCTCGGCCCTCGGCCCCGCCGCGCGGCGCATCGCCCTCGCGAGCGCGCGCCTCCGCCTGGCGCCGCGCCGCCTCTACGGCACGTCTTCCTCGCCGCCCGACGCCGGC
>JALHCA010000159.1:0-15369 GCA_024340505.1 Tolypocladium nubicola
CCCCCCCCCTTTTCTTCACCTCAGCGAGAGTCAACTGCCTGCGTCCTCAATCTCGCAGACGGCCTCGAGGCTCTCGCGCGCAACGCGCAGGGCCTCTTCGATGACGGCCTCAGGCAGCGCGAGGCCCCCACCCGCGGCGGCGGTGGCGCTGCCGTTTACTTTTCTGGACGCGTCGCCGTTGGGCGTCTTGCTGCCGTTCTTGGCGGGGGTGGAGGCGGCGGCGGCGGAGGAGGAGGAGGCGGACGACGACGAGGCGGCGCGTACGTCGTCGAGGACGCGGCGCAGGAGGGCGGGATAGGTGCTCACGTCGCCGTCGCGCAGGAGGGCGAGGGCGTGGGCTTGCACGGCCGTGGGCCAGTTGGAGGTGTGGGAGTTGAGGGCGTGGAGGAGGGCTTCCTGGATCCTGCGCCGCGTCAGCTACGTTGTCCCGCGGCGGCGTGCGCCGGCGAGCGGCGTCTTCACGGCGGCTTGCGAGAGGGGGCGAGGGGAGAGCAGCAGCGAGACGTACTTGGCGACGTGGCCATCGCGCAGCAGCACCGTGTTTATTTGCGACCGCAGGTCCGGGTCCAGCGTCGCGGGCGTGTAGTTGGCGGCCGAGGAGGGCACTTTGACGGGCGTGGACGGCTGTTGAGCCATGATGCGGCGGCTGTCGGGCGCGCGCGCGCGCGTGCCGGGTCGTGTGCCGTGTTCGTCGCCGCGGGCGGGCTCGCGAGCAAGCCGAGGACGCAGCAACGGCGCCTGTGCCTCGCTGCTGTGTGGACCGAGACCCAAAGGACGGTATCGCCCCTTCGCTCGTGGACGCGTCTGGCTGGGCAGGCGCCCCGTTCCAAGCAGCAGCTTCGCGCGTCGTCTCCAAAGGTTCGGGGCGGCTCGGTATCGAGGGATCGAGGGGTATCTATGGCCGGAAGGCTCGCGGCTGCGTCGGGAAACGACCACCGGGAGAAGCAGGGGGAGAACCGCCGCCAAGTCCAGCCCGCAGCAGAGGCCGAGCGCAGGCAGAGAAGCACCGTCGTCGTCGGGCAGAGCGCCTGCTGGGTGAGGAGCGGATGGATGGATGGACGAACGGATGGTGGACCGCACGGCGCGCGAGGCTGAGGCCAGGCCATTGGGTAACGTCAGAACTCTAGACGCCCTTTTCTGGGGCAGTGGACCTGCCGCGGCGTCTGTCGGCAAGGCTGAGGGGCTGCGCGCGCGGACCATGCTCGGCCTCGGCGGACGTCGTCGGTGCGTGTCCGGACATCAACAACATCAGACAACGCATTCAATGCAGTGCGTGACCCGTCTGCTTGGCCACGTCCTGCCGCAGTGTCTCCAATTGCCCGAGGGCGCCGAGCCTCCGGATTCGGCGTCCTGGCCCTTCCCGAAACGAGCTCGCCGCCTTGATGCGTCGCGTTTCGGTCGTAGCACAGCCACAAGGCTCAGGGGATCGCGATGCCGTCATGCATCTCTGAGAGCACAGACAGGCCTGGGCAAGACGACTCCTGCGCGATGGGCGAGGAAACCGAGGATAATCTCGTTGCATGTACTGATCGATCAACTAACGGAAAGACAAGGCCGCTATACAGCCGTCTACAAACGGAGCCCGATGTCTCCTCCCCATTCTCTTACTGTCCGACCTGTCCCTACGGCTGCGGCGCGGCCCCGGAAAAGCAGCAGCGGCTATCCCGGGCCGCGCAGACGGGCTGGCGAAGATGGCAATGAGATGCTCGCCCCCACATGGCACACTGATCGTCATAGAACTGGGGCATTGTAATGCAGCCGGCGATGCAGTACGAGTTGCCGACGAGGTGGTTGCTCGTGTCGTTGCAGTAGTAGAGGACCCTGCCGAGCTGTTCCGTCGTCAGGGGTGGAATGGTCTGACCGGTTGCGTTCACCGCGTACTCCAAGTCGGAGTAAGTATATCCTTTCAGCTACGCGTCAGAGCCTAGTTCAGAGGGCAGTGAGACGGCTCGCAGGGATGGGGGAGCTTTACCCTGAGCAGGGGATAGGTTGTAGCCGCACTTAAACTGCCTGTAGGTGCAAGTAGGGCTCGAATCGGGACAGCTGAGCCCGCCCTGAACGCCGACCGTAGTCAAAGTCACGGCACCGGTGCGGGCGAAGAGACCCCCATTGAAGCCCCCGCCAACCTCCGCGGTAATAGACGTGAGGGCCATGACATTGCCGACAAAGGCGGTCGAGACTCCGAAGCTAGCTGAGCTCCCCACCTGCCAGAATACGTTGCAAGACGAGCCGCTGTTGATTAGGAGCACCGTAGAAGCGTCTGCTGCTGTTAGAGTTGAGCTTATCTGGAAGACCCAGACACTCTCCGAGTTGCCTGCCCCGTCTAGGGTGAGAGTGCCGGTAAGCTGAGCACTGCCTGAGAAGAAGTAGATGCCTGCCACGAGCGTCTTGCCACCCAAGTCTTGGCCGCTTAGGTCGGCGGTTGGCGTAAGCCCGGCCGCTGTGAGATAGGCGCTCGTCACATCGGTTTGTGCTTGAATCGCCGGTGCATCTGCCACATGGATCCCTCCGTTCGTGATTATCCCGAGGGGAAACCCCGTCACAGACGTGCCGGGAGCGACCCTGACGTTGCCATTAATCAGCGAGAGACCGGTGTTACTCACTGTCGTGCCGGCGAGTAGCGCGAAAGTGTGAGCCGTCCGGAGGTTTATCTGGGCATTGACGATGCCGGCGAATGCAAGCGCCGGCACGAGGACGCGTAGATCCAGCATCGCGGCCAGGGCAGGGGTTCGTGAGCGAGCGCACCGACGACGGTGGGCGGGTGAGCACCGAGAGGAAAGATGGCGAGGCGGGACTGATGAACGAGACAGGCGTGCGTATACGAGTTGAATCCTCCTCATGTTGGCTCCTCCTCATGTTGAATTGACACCTTTGTATCGTGGCTGCTTGGCCGGGCATAAGGTATAGCAGTATGTGAAACACTCTGTAGGAGGAGGTTGGTCGAATGAACGCTACTCTTGGCCATTCCTATCTGAACAACGCGGATGGCGGTATTTTTCCTAATGAAGCAGGCCAAGCTGCCGAGGGAATGCTGATGAGCGACCCCGTTGGTCACGCAGCAGTCCTGCGTGACGGTGTAAGCAGCGAACAGTCTTCAACGAAGAAGCGACAAATCAACGACCTCGTGCCTGGCGAGTTTGCGGAAAGTGACATTTCTCATTCAGGACATCTTCCCTTTGACCCTTCCCCTAGCCGTGTCTTCCCAGTGGCGTGCGTTGTCGTGCAATTTCAAGCCGATGGGTGGGCAGTGACGGCCGTCTAGCCCCGTACCTCGCCTATTCGAAAAGGCAGCCAGCGTACTCCGTACGTCCTTTGCTTCGAAAAGGGTGTAGCCACATGGTCTCACTAGACGGAGATGCCAAATCCCTCCCCGTCGGTCCGCGGGCCGTGCCGCTCAATAGGTCCGGCCTCGGCCGCAACAGCCGGTGTGGCATGACGTCTCCCGCGTTGTCCTCACCGACATCTCACCCTCGACCATGCAATGCACCGCCCACCGACTGCCTCTCGCACCCCCTGTGCGTCGACACTGGGTCGCTAGGCAGCTGAGACCTTCTGGCTTCGACTGAGGCATATACCGTAGGTAGGGGATGGCAATGTGCCCAAATTGACGCAACTAGGCTCGCAACCGCGCATTGCTTTGCTCCGAGCCCGTGTAAATCGGCTGTGCCCCGGGGCGGTGTGCGAAGCAACCTCGGTAAGGAACCCAAGCGAATGCACGGCGAGGAACAAGCGCCAAAGGCAAGCAGCATGGGGCATATTGATAATTTTCCTCGGCATCCACTGCTTTCCGCCGCCTTCCGCCGGCTCCCCAAGCTGGCGGGTGAGGGAAGCAGTCGTGATGCTGACCGCTCTGCCATGCATCATCCATGTAACCGAACCGTCCAGTCGGGGGATCCGGAGGGCGGGGGAGTTGGTAGGGTGGGAACACAGCAGGGGGGCCCCCTTCGAGAGGAAGGCAGGCGAAGGACCTCGCTGGCGATCTCGCGTCGTGTGGCGGTCCGCATGTGTGCGTCGAGTTGAATACCTGGCATGGGGCTCTGGCTGGCGAGCAAAGGCTTCTGCCTGCAGGGACTCGTGGGAGACTCGGACTGGGTTGGACTAGTTGCCTCGTGCCATCGTGTCCCTGAGGATGGTTGGGCTCGCGTGGAATGAGAACAACTTAGTGGTTGGGATTTGCATTGTGGCACGGTGAACGAGAGAGGATCGTCGCGGCAGGGTTCCCGGTGGTGATGATGTGCCGTCTGGCTTCAACGGATGGGTTGCTGTCATGCCCATCCTCACAGCTTGAGGCGCCGCCGATGGCGTATGACTGCATGTCGAGAACCCGGTGACCGCCGCGACCGCCAGTCCGAGGCATGCCACGAGCCGTGGACCAGCATCAGGTCGGCACGTATGCTGTATATGCCGGGTGATACGTGTCCGTCGGCGACGACCGTCTATTCTCTCTGATGCCTCCGACGCAGTCTCCGCGTTGCAAAGCGAGTCGCGACTCGACATGGGGCCCGGGGTGGTTCTTGGCCGTGACATGGAGCCCAACGTTTGTCTCATCGGAGCCCGATATGGTTGCACCGTCCCGACGTCGAGTGGATGAGAAAGGTTGCAGGCGAATCCATCGTGCGTGCCTCGGCGAGATCCCACGGTAATAAGTGCGTGCTGGGCAGAACATGGTGGCCGCCGCGGTAGCAAGCAAAAGCAAAGCTTCGACGCGCAAGGATGGCTTGCATGGAGACGAGAGAGAAGAGGCGACTCGCCCACGGCACAAATATGCAGACGGATTTCAGCCGCAACTGACAGAGACAAACATGAACACAAAAGAAGGAAGCAGGTCGCATTGTCTCGAGAGAAACCCTGCGCCTGCCGCGAGCCTTTTGGACGGAGACGTGCCCGTCGCGGCGGTTTCGCAGGCAAATGCAAGACTGCAAGCCGTGCTTTCTTGCCTGCCCGCAGGTTCTAGATTGGCTCGGCAGTGCAAGATGGAGTGAGACTGCATGGTTGCAACTTGCAAGTCATTCAGACGATGGATGGCTCTGAGCTCGGACAGGGCTGCCGGCTCCTTCAACTTGGCGCAGGCTCAGGCTGGCAACGCTGGAGCGTGACGGGCTGTGATGCCGTGCAACGGAGGCCCATCGCCGTGGCTGCAGCCGGTGTGCTCCTGTCACACCCCCGGCGCGCCATGCAACTCAGCAGAAGCCCTGGAGGACGATTGAGCCGTGTGTGCTACATGTCTGCACGTAAGCTCTTGCGTCGGGGTCTTGGATGCCCCGTACGCACCCCGGCCTCGGATGGACCATGAATGCCTCACCAAATTGGTGAGAATCGTGGGATGATGTCGCGATCGTGTCTCGCCCGAGAGCCAGAGCGGCAGAGCCCAGAGCTGAGTCCGTCATCAGCTTCTCGGGCCAAGATGAGGCTCATGAGTCAGCCAACGAAGCGGCATCAACCAAGGCCATTAGTCCGGAGCATCGTGGGGGGGTGCAGAGTCGAGATCCTTCGAGGTGGAGGCCGCGGGCTCGGCACAATGGGCCTCCGTGAGTGTACAGAGTACGCGTAAGGACATCGCCTCACCCGTGCCGGGCAAATATCTCGTGATGGCACTGGTGGCGACTCTTGGCTGAGATCGAGACCGTCAACCCTGTTAGCTGAGCATATGACTGGCAGAGACACTGCGCGTCTACCTATCTTTAGCTTTGAAAAATGAGACGTCGGAAACGACACGAGGGAGAGGCCGCACTTGGGGCAGCCTGCGCCATGTCGACGGACAGCTGTATGCCTCAATCGGAGAAGCTGCGTAGCATTGGAAAAGCCTTGGCGGGAGGGCCGGCCGATCAGAAAGCGGCAATAGGATGCCATTTGTTGTCAGCAGGACTTACCTCACTCTTGCGTCAAAGCCGCTGAATTGAATCAATCGGAGGTGCCAATTGAGATGGGATGGCAACCCCTGCTCCGTGTTACCACATCTGAGCGACGCCGGGCTGAGCGGGCACTTTGATTGGCGCAGCCATGAGACCGCCAGTCGATAGCCGCAATCGACCACCCGTCCTCCAGCAGATGTCAGGTTGTTTGCCGGTTCATTGTGCTGTTCGGGGTCTCGGACTATCTTGCGACTACGTACGCAGGCCTACCCACCAGAAATAGTCCCGGACCTGCCAGCTGGGCCTGCTTCGTACGTGGTGGCGAGGAAAGCGAGAGTGGACATGGTTATGGACTTCCGGGGAGCATGCCCTGGCCCGCGATCCTCGCAACACGTGGAATCCAAGACCTTGGACACAGGGAGTGTGCTTCAACGGCGCAGTCGCCGGGCTCGAATTTCCGACCGACGTGTTGGCTGTAGAGCGCACAATTGGTAATACCCGGAGCCCGAAGTCATGCCCAAAAGTCTGCCGTGTTTCAAATCCTGTCAGCTGGTCGTCGAGAGGAACGACATGCTGGAGTCCGTAGCCAGTGCGCCGGGGTAGTGCCTCCAACGGAGATGGAGGGCGCTGCAGGGGAGCAGGTTTTGAAGAAGCCCAGCCGCCACCTGGGAGCGGTCTAGTGGTGAATGGAGCAAACAACGGGGCTGGTTCATATTAGTAGGGTGCAGGCGAGGGACAACAGAGGGGACTGGACCGGTGCGTGGCCAAGGCGGGAATGGCGGACGACGGCGGAAGCGGGAGCTGGAGGCGAGGCGTCGGGGGGTGGAGAGTGATCCGGGAGCCAACCCGCCTGGACCGGACTGGCGACGGGAACCTCCAGCCCGGACATCCTCCCCTCCCTCGTCAGGCTGAGATGAGCTATGTCGTGGCAGTCTGGCGGCGCGCGTTCTACTTAAGCAGGCCGCCTAACCCCTCCAGTTCCCTCTAGCGATGACATCCGCAGCCCCTGGTGGTTGTGATGTGCCGCAGTGACAGAGGACACATGCTGCGCCATGCTGCGCCCCGGGGCTGGATACCCCTGCCTGCCAGACGAGATCAACTTGGTTGTGGGTAGTGGTGGCCGGGGAGTCGAGACATATCGTGGTGAGCACGGAACGTCGCAGCCCGAATCCCAGGTTGCTGGCCGTTGCGACAGTAGCACGGAGACTGCTCGGGACGTTTGCAAGAGATTCTGTTGGTGCGCATCGTCTAGATCTCGGCAATTCAACAGCGGTCTCTCGAAGGTGGGGTTGCCGGCTTGCAGTCTCGACGTTCGCACTGGTGGCGAGCATCTGGCGGAATTGCTGGAGCTCGGTCGGTCCCGGTCCACACCGAGCGTTGGTGACCTGTTGGTGTATGCCACCTTGGCACAGCTGACATGTGGTGAGGTCGAGGGCCGAGGGCTCGACGGAAGCTTGGTTCGACACTCGTTTCGACATCTGGGTATCCAACCCATGAACCGGGTACCCAGCATCATGACGGAGGTGATTGGGCTGGGCCGGTGAGAGAAAGGTGAGAGGTGATAAGAGGGGTGGAGACGGCGCGGGAGCGCTCCCGAATAGCCAAGCCGGCCTGGGGTGTCTGCCATGTTGGGTGGTGATGGCGGTGATGGGTAGCACAGACGTACTCGTATCCATGGCTCGGACTTGCATGTAGGTGGTATTGGACGTGGCCGGGGCCTCTGCTTGTACTCGCCGCAGGCGGTGAACGGATGCGTGAATAAAGTAAGGGAGCCTCTGCTGCTCGTGGGGGGGGATGGCAATGCAGCGGGCGATGGACGGCCATGGTGTTCGGACACGCGAGATGAATCGCTGGCCGCGGGCGATGGTTGCTCCATACGAAGTACGAAGTACTCCGCACCTCCCTGGGTATTATGCGAGGGGGGTTGGCGATAGGACACGATACCTTACTGCAAGAGGCACCGGTCAGAGAAGCGCTCCTTCCACGCATGAGTACTCTTTGCCCAACAGGGCAGGACCCGTTGGGCCCCCTCTACTCCATACATCTGTTGGTATTACTCGTGCGTGCGTGCCTGCACTTGCTAGAGAAGCAGAAGAAGCAGCGGGGGCCATCCGTGGCCCAATGGTCAATCAATCGCATCGCCGCGAGGCCACTTGACCACCCACCGTCGTCCATGCGGCTGGCCGCTGGTGTTGTAATAAAAACACATGTGTATCAGTGCCAGAGCCGACGACGAGACATGATACTAATATGACGCAGCTTCATTGGCGTCGGTTGTGAATGGTCGACTCGACGGGCCGGGGCCGCTTGTTGTCTCTTCTCTCGCCGTGGCGTTTTCCGGGGAAGAAACGTGCATGCAGCAGAGAGGTGCATGGGTAGCGCAAGGTCTTGCTCACTGCTCACCGTGGTTTGAACTCCAAGTATGCCGAGCACCGCTGGCGTCTTAAAGGCATTGATCGCGGCGGCATCACCAGCGTTTCACGCTCGGGCTCCCATCGTGAGCCGCATCTGCCGTCTCTACCCACCTGCGAACTGACACGGTGTAAGCCAGAGGCTCGTCTAATTCCAACGTCGACGTCGGGGCGGAGCATGGCCGGCTGCAGTTGCAGTACGAATTACGGAGTACGGAGCATGAAGTACCTCCTTACATGCCCTCTGCAGTACGAAGTGCGAGGATATGCATCAAGCCCAGGCTCTTGTCTGCATATGCCCCTGTTGGAGATGCCTGTCTCGCATCCACACCACACTGCCTGCGGGTCGCGGCACACACAAACTCTCAGCACCTGGCAGAGCAACGTTGTGGAGCAGGGCGGGCTTGCAGGACGGCTGGCCCTGGATCCTGGGATCCCAACGACGAGCAACCTTGGATGGCGTGCCAAGTGGCCCTTGGAAACGCCGTGCAGGGTCGGCCCAATCTCCTGGGTCGCCGCTCGCGGGTCGCTCGCGGGAGACAATGTGGTACGTCGCACTCCGTACGGGCTACCAAGTACAAAGTGCGAACACGGGCAAGTGCCCGACGGGGCTTGAGGTACTACGACTCTACGACATGCCTCCGGGTATGTGGGCAGAGTCTCACGTCGGAACCGTCGCTGCGGGAGCGGCATATCGCACTTGGAGACGACACCGCATTTCGACTTATCTGGCTCCTCTCCCGCCTCTCCCCACGCCGACCACGGGCGGTGCCGCAAGATCGGGCTAACAAAGCCGCTGCCCGTTGGCTAGCAGGTGAAGCCGGTATCCATCCATCCGCGTGTCTCGACATCGTTGATCGCTGGCGTCGGGAGAATGGCTCAGCCAGTTTCACGGCAACCTTCTTCAGGATAAGACGGCCAGCGCACCAGCGTGCCCAAGTACCGGGACTGGAGCATATGACGCCTTTATACTATATAGGGACCGGCACTCCCCAACATCTGCCATGCTCGTCGTCGTCATCCTCGTCCCCTACGCACATCTTACACGTACTACCCGCAGTAGACCTTTCAGTCGTCGTCGAGCTCCTTGGGCCGCAAACAGGGCCCCGCTGGCTGGAGGGGCTCCACCGTCTCCGTCGACGCCCGCCGTTGTCCGCCGTTGTCCGCCGTTGCCCGCCGTTGTCCGCCGTTGCCCACCGTTGCCCACCACCGCCGCCGCCGCCGCCGCCGCTCGTTCGTCGTCAATCTCCGTGCCACACTGCATCGTGATCTCGCTGCGTGGTCCTCCGTTGGAGACTCCGTTGGAGACGTGGAGTTTTCGCGGGCTGCCGAATCCACGAACCTAACCCATCGACCCTAACCCCTTGCGAGCATCTGCGCCGACTAGGGACAGGCCACTTGCCAAAGCCGTCGCGTTGACATCGTCTGCAGCTGTCTCAGTGCACACACCTTCAGCTCGTTTGGATTTCTGGTCACGAACGGCCGCGGCACGGGATCACGCCCTCAGGATCCATCTTATACTCGGTACGCAGCGAGTCCCAGTGACGCATCACACACACCCACGCTCGCGCGCGCGCCTCATCTTGGGGTGTTACCGTCTGTCACGAGGGAAGACAGGCAGCGCCCCACTGTCAACGACTGACGACCCCCCCCCTGCACGACGTACCTGTAGGTACCTTCGTCCCTTCTCTGGGGGATCGTAGAGGGCCCGTGAGCCGTCTCGCCCAAGTTGGGCAACTGTCCAGTTTCCGGTTCAGGTAGCAGCAGAGCCCGGCCGCGGCGCATCTGGAACCCTTGGGCGGAAGTGAATCACTGAAAGACGTTCCAGCCACCAAACGAGGTGAGGTGACCGGTGGAGGCACCCCCCCTGCAACCTGGAAGCATTAGCCTTTGCAGGGCATTCCCAGGGGCCCTCACTGTCGGGTGGTTTTCGCCACTCAGGTCGAGTCAGCTGGCCCACCAGGCGGCTAATCCATCGCGCCCACCTGCGCTAACCGCAGGCCCTCCAGGCCTCTAGGCCTCTCCAAGTGCGGTGCTCACCTCGCCCAGCGCGCCCCCAGTTGGCCCAGCACGTACCTCACAGGCCAGCGGATGCCCTCTGGACAGCGGCCGGAACCAACGATTACTGGATCGTGGGTGCTGCACCGCTGCACTAGCGACTTCAGAGCAGCAGGCGAGCCCCGACTAGAGCAGGGGACCAGGGCCTAGCCAAGGGGGGGGGGTGTCGGTGGCAGTGACAAAAAGAGGGCCCGGCTTTTACACCAACGGAAGAGGTCGACTTGATCCAGAACTCCAACTGGAGTCCATCATCTCCAACTCCCGTCGACAGTCAGCTCCCGCCACTGCGACGGTCCATCTCGGGCGTCTCTCCTCCCTTCTCCCTCTCCGCCCTCCCTTCTCCCTCTCCGCCCGCCCGCCCGTCCTCCGTCGTCGCCCGCCTCTGCCAATTGCCACGGGCAGGGCAATGGTTCACTCCAGGTGATTGCTCACATCAACTCTATGTATGTGCTCTCCTCGGATCTGCTTCTTTGCGCTGCCGTCCCCTGTTGCCACGCCGCGGCTGACGATCACCATCGTCGCGATGGTGATGCTGCACTACTGAAGCCGCTGATGCCTGTGCCACGGCTGTCCGTCTTGCTTGCTTCCGAAGCCTCTCCCGCCCGCCTACACCCTTCCTCTCCCTCCTCGTCCCCCTCGCCTCCCTCCCTCGTTCCCCCCCCTCTCACACCGCCACCTGTTCTTCGTGCCCGTCTGCTTGTGCAAAGGACCCTTGGCGCTGACGCTCTTGACCGTGCTTCTAGTCCGCCATGGTGGCCGACGACGACGACGGCCGCTCCAGCCCGGTCGACCTCGTCCTCCGCGAGATCCAGTACCTCTACGCCCTGGTGCTGCTCGTCACCTTCATATCCGGCGCGGCGTGGTACAGCGTGTACAACTCCAAGAAGGGGGAGGATCATGTCCAACCAGTCGTCAAGGGCCCCGGCGGAAAGCCTCTGCCCATAACCAAGCGCAAGAAGCGTAACGATGGCGAGCGCAAGATCGGGCCGCGCTTTGGCCGCGTCGCAAAGAACGTCTTTCGCTACCTCGCCGCCGTCGTCTTCCTGACGTACATAGCGAGTGGCGTGTCCATGTTCATCCACGCCTTCTATCATGAGAACCCCTATAAGTGGTCCAAGGAAGGACTCCCTTGGGCCGGCGAATGGAGCGTGGTATGTGCCGCGTGGCGGGTTTCCAGACCTCGACCCGGGGCTCGGACTTCAGAGATCGAGCGTTCCCCTGCACCCGAATCTAATGCTAATGCGCACGGTACAGGTTCATGTCACCGGATCCACATTCTTCTATCTCTACATACTCTTCTCCCTCTTCGACTGGCGCAAGGGCCCAAACATTGTTCATCTGGTTGTCTGGGTCCTTGGCTTCATAGGGGAGGTCGCCTTGTCCGCCATGACGTTCGTCGCTGCCGCCGATTGTCACTTCGTCCGCTCCATTCGAACCGATGACCATCCCGACGAAGATTCCTGCATCGATTATTGGACAAAAGTCGACTTGATCCTTTACTTTGTCCGACTGGTGCACTTCCTGCTGCTCATCGCGCTCTTCTGCGTTGCGTGGATCTTCAAGGTCCGCCAAACCGACGATGCTGGAGTTGAGGAAGGCTGCATCACCGAGTCAACACCGTTGCTCAATGGTTCCGCCCACGTATCGTACGAAACGCAAAACAGCCACGCACAGGGCGGCCAAACGCAGAGCGAGCAGACGGAGAATGGACAGGAGCCTCAACCGGAGCGACAACGCAGTCAGTCCACGTCGAACCCCAACAAACCGGGAGGAAAGAACGCCAACGGCAAGGATGAACCGGCCGCCTTCTACCGTCCCGAGAAACTACCACAGAGGACATGGTGGGAGTACCTGAGGGGCTACTCTCTGTTCTTCCCCTATTTGTGGCCCAAGGATAGTCTTGTCCTCAAGCTCCACGTCATGATATGCTTCGGGTTGGTCCTCTTGCAGAGATTGGTGAACGTGGCAGTTCCATACCAGATCGGACAGGTCGTCACCCGGCTCCAGGGCGCAATCAGGGACGTTCAGCGAGGAGAGCCGCTAACGACAGAGAACTCTCCGCTCAAAGACTTTCTCATACTTGGCGCACTCTGGATCCTTCAGGGGCAGTCTGGATTGTTGGGCTCTCTGAGATCTCTGCTCTGGATCCCAGTCTCGCAGTACTCGTACCGAGGGTTGACGACCGCGGCCTTCAACCACGTCCATTCGCTTAGCCTCGACTTCCACTTGTCGAAGCGCACCGGTGAGGTTCTCTCTGCTCTCAACAAGGGGTCCGCCATCAACCAGTTCCTCGAGCAGGTGACGTTCCAAGTCGTTCCGATGCTCTTTGACCTGTTTTTGTCCATATCGGTCTTCTACTACAAATTCGGGCCATTCTACGCCGAGATCAACCTGGTAGATACATGCTGGTATCTGTACATGACCATCAAGATGGCATCCACCAGGGCAGATCAGCGGCGTGAGATGACCAACGCCGACCGGGAGGAGGAGGCCGTCAAGAATGATTCGATTTCCAGCTACGAGACGGTCAAGTATTTCAATGCGGAGGAATACGAATCGAGGCGGTACCAGGACAAGGTCTGCGTATATCAGACAGCCGAAGCCAAGGTGCAGATGGGCATGGTCATGATGAACATTTGCCAGACACTGGTCTTCAACCTGGGCAGGATCATCGTCGCCTCGGTTTGCGGCTGGCAAGTAGCCGTGGGCGTGCGAACGACTGGCGACTGGTTCATGGTCGTGTCCTACCTGACACAGCTCCAGGGGCCGTTGAACTTTTTCGGCACTTTCTACCGAACGGTGCAGCAAGCCATGATCTCCGGCGAGCGACTTCTGGAGCTCTTCAAGATTCAGCCCACCGTGGTTGATACCCCTCACGCCGTGCCGCTCGAGGACTTTGCCGGGCATATCCGATGGAAGGGAGTCACCTTCTCCTACGACCGACGAAAGCCGGCTCTGCGCAACGTGAGCTTTGAGTGTCCGCCGGGCAGCACGACCGCCTTTGTCGGCGAGTCGGGTGGGGGTAAGTCGACATTGTTTCGCCACATGTTCCGCTACTACGACTGCGACGAGGGCACGATTGAACTGGACGGGAAGAATGTCAAGGACTTCACCATCGACTCAGTGAGGAGCCACATAGGAGTGGTTCCGCAGGACACGAGCCTTTTCAATGAATCGCTGATGTACAACCTCAAGTACGCGAACCCGGAAGCGTCGGACCAGGACGTGTACGAAGCCTGCATCGCAGCGAGCATCCACGATCGAATCTTGACTTTCCCGGACAAGTACGAGACACAAGTCGGAGAGAGAGGACTACGGCTTAGCGGCGGCGAAAAACAACGTGTCGCTATCGCCCGAACCATCCTAAAGAATCCGCGTATTATCATGCTCGATGAAGCAACATCGGCCTTGGACACTCACACGGAGCAGGAGATTCAGGACAATGTGTGGAAAATTGGCCAGGGACGCACGTTGCTTGTTATTGCGTAAGTTGCTTTGACAACCTGGATCTAATTGTGATGTCTGTGCTGACGCAATCCTTACAGGCATCGACTATCCACGATTACGCATGCAGACCAGATCATCGTGCTGCACGCCGGACAAGTTGTGGAAAAGGGCACGCACGAAGAGCTTCTCGCCGCCCAAGGACGTTATGCTTCCATGTGGGAGAAACAAATCAGGGCGGAAAGGGCCTTGGACAAAGCGAGAGAGGCTACTATCAAAGCGGCCAAAGCCATGAAGAGAGCCAACATGGGCGCGAAGACGGATGCGGCTGACGAGCACACGGATGACTACCACACTCTCGGGTCGTCGGGCACCCTGTCAGACAACGACACTGCCAAGAGCAAGGGAGACGAAGAGAGTTCCTCGTCCTCTGGCTCCTCAGCCCTATCGTCGGATGCCGAATCGACGCATGAGCACCACTCAGATGCCGAATCCACGCATGCAGGCGAACGCCCCGAAGTGCGACGATGAGGCAGCTGGCCCTCTCCCCTCGTCATGCTTAGCATTGCAGGCTTCTGCACCATGTGTGATCATCGGGCGATGATGCGCACAGGCTATTCACAGAGCTACGGGAGAGGACCATCGGGCGCTGGAGATTTCTCCGATGGCTTCCTGGCAACTTATTTTAACAGTTCCCTCAGTTGAGGGGCAGCGGGGTTCAATTCCCCATCTAATCCGTCATCGTTTCACGACAAATGGCACGATCGACGTCTACGACGATTTTACAATGGATTCGGCATGAAGACAGCATCGAAACGGCGTTGGGTGTTTTTCTTTGTTTCACATCGAGCGTCAAATGGATGGCCATGGAGCCTTATCCCCCCTTAACTTAATACTTTGCTTGGAACACGGCACCACCCGGTTCGTTTGCGCACGAGAGGGAGGGGTAGCTCTCCTGGATTGGCAGGCCACTGATCTGATGACACCGTTGACTGATCTATTCCCTCGTTCCTACTGGGATCTCGTCCCGGTTTTAGACTTGAGAATTGGACATCAGGGTGAAGTCTTTTGGTAGCCGGCCAGAGGCGCAGCGACTGGACTGGTGCTCAAAACCGCTCGCCTAATACGGTTCCAAGGCCCGCCCGAGGCCTGTTGATGTGTGTTTGTTTCGGTTTCCTTCGGTTTCCTCCTCTATCGATGATGGGCAACGGGGCTTGCTCGAAAGAAGAGGCACACTTAACGGCAACGTGAGAAATAATGAAGAGAGACGACGGGTGGGGTTTCCCCGTCATGTTGTTTTCACGGCGGTTTCGGAGATTTCCTACCTGGTCTGGCGGTCTGGTGGGAAGTAAAATAATTCGCACACGCAACGTACACGCATGCCTTTATTGCAAGGCAGCAGGACAGGCAATGGCATGGGGACACAAAGCGGAGTTTAGCGGATAGCATCTCTTTTATTTCCTTTACCCCTTCTCATCATGGACTGCCGCGTGCTCCTGTTTTCGAGGGTCATTTTGGGCTTGCGCGGTCGTGGGTGGGCAAAAGGGGTGGCTGGGCTGGAAACGTCTGCATGCCTGGATGCGTGGTGCTCGGGTCGGGGGGGG